>JAASFU010000483.1:0-21836 GCA_023333955.1 Globisporangium paroecandrum | reverse complement strand
TGGAGACGCTGAGCACACCAGATCGAAGCCGAGATGGTAGGCTTTTAGATGGTGCGCCTAAATCGCGATTCGTACTTAGGTTAGTTATGATCATTTCGTTTTCCGCAGTCTCATTTGCTATTGTTCATCGTTTCACAGATCAGACTTGTCTTCCTCTATTGTTCCATGCAGCAAAAGACAATTCTTATTGTTGTGAAATGACATAGAAAATGTGTCGAAGCCGTAAAAAGTTTTATTTCCGTCGAAACGAAACGCAGAAAACAAAATCCCACGAGAATAACATAGTAGGCTAAAATCCCTTCACTTGTCGCAATGGTACAAGACCTTTCCCTTTGCTGAAGCACACACTTTCCTTCTCATAAATTCACAATCGGCCGACTCGACAACAGACCAAGCAAGCGAAAATGACGGACACGTTCATGGGCCACCGCGAGGAGTTCGAGGAATACCGCGACGACGCGGCGAGCGCCATCAAGGCGCTCGCCAGCACCACCAGCCAGTGTATGTCTCCTTATCTCTCTCTATGCGTCGATATGTGCTTGCCGCGTCGCCCACAGTCTGCGTGACAAACAGGACGAACGACCTGGAAGGAACTGAATGTCTCACGTTTCTCGCGCGCGTGTTGGTGTTCTTCTCTGATGGTGTTGTTTTCTGTGAGTAGCTGCCCGCGATGACCTCGTCAAGAGCGCTCACGGATATATCTCAGAGGCCGAGCGCTTGGTACGCGCATGCTGAAGGTCAATCGACTGCTGCTGTGTGCGTGATGCTAATACCCCTGTTATTGTGGTACGATGATGATTATGTACCACAGCTGCGTATTCTGGAGGTCGAGGCTCGAGGCGGGAACACTCAAACGCGCAATGCCATGCAGGCACAGGTGCGAAAGAACTCGTAAAAGGCGGCAGTATCTAATCGACTTGGAGACGTGGTGACTGATGCTTGTTTCTCCCTCTTTGTGTGCGCGTGCAGATGAAGAATTTCAAGCAGCAGGTGGCGACGTTGAAGGCGGACCTGGAGCGCAAGAAGCTGGTGGGCGGCAGCCAACAGCGAGCAGCGCAGAGGCCAGCGAATGACGCCAATGCGGTAAGTCTCTTTGCTGCTTTAAAGCAAGCATTCATTCACTGGCTCGTGGTGAAATTGGTGGACTCATTCACTCTTTGTTCGCTCTTATAGTCGCAGAAAGACACCTTGATCCGGACGCAGCAGCAAATCGATCGGTACGAATGTCTCCATTTGTCTATCTCATGCTAGCTGTTGAGTAGTGCTTAACAGACTGTGTGCTGTTGTTGTTGTTGGTCTAGAAATGACGACCTGCTGTACGATGCTGACGTGGTGATCGAAGAAACGAACCAAGTTGGTACGAAGTCTCGTTAATTCAGTCTTGTTTGCCTCAAGCTTTTCTTTTTGCGTGTATTCTGACGCTCCTGTGTTTGACTCTACAGCTGCGAACATCACGAACAACCTCCACGAGCAGCGTAGAATGCTGAACAACGCTCGCGATAACGTACGTCTGTCTCTCTCCCTTTCTTAGTGTGCTATGATGGTGATCATTATCTAACCATGCGCTCTGTTATTCACATCCTCACACACAAACAGGTCGACAACACTCATGAAGACGCGGTCGAGGCGGGCGACCACCTGAAGAGCCTGCAGCGCAAACACTCGATCCAGATCGCCACGCTCTACGTTGTGGTCGTGCTGCTCGTGGTCGGGATCATCACCAGTGTACTCGTCAAATTCACAAAATAAATCTGTGCAGAGGGTGAAGCCGAGCAGGTGCTCGTCTTTTCATGCAGTAAGCGGCGCACGAGCCAAACAACCGCCAACGAAAAACAAGCGCACACACTCAATTTTTGACCTCCACGCAGTTGATGTCATCAAAAGTCAACACGCGTGCGGCGAGCTACTGTGGAAGATTTCTCTTTTTTTCAAGACCAAGGCTGGCAAGGCGACAAGCGGTTCTGTTGTGAGACGCCGCGATTTGCGTGAGGCTACGATTGTATATATTCTTTTTTACCGCTCTACTCGCATTGCTCGACGTATCGCCATAATAATGTGTTGATAACTCCAACACGCACATGCTTCTTGCAGGCCTCCTTCTTCTTCGACCCGCACGACACTGCTGCTGCTTCAGTGTTGGAACACAGCGATCATCATCCATCCTCAATATTCAGTACGGAAACCACTTTGTACGGTGAACCTCACAGGAATCCCTCCATCCAGGTTACCGTCATCGAGAAGCGACGCAAAGCCCTCGTGCCATGCTGAAGAACAAAAGATTTGGTGGCTCGTGGATTTTCCGGGTTCAGAGAGACTGGGAGAGGCGAGAGGAAGCAGATCTGCGACAGCGTCCGCAATTTTTTGCAAGTGAGAGGAGCGAAATGGGTGCTCAATACACACGTAGAACTCGTAGTAATAAGCACAACAACGCGTAGGATCATTCGCGCATGACTGTCAGCTGGTTCACTTGGGCGCTGGAGGAGCGGAAGGCGAAGAGGGAACTGGAGAAAGTGCCATTGTGCACCCAAGTCTGCGCGCGTGATCAGCTCATTTCCATTCCCTCCGCCCAAAAATGCATCGACTAAAGCAAGCCTCGCATATCGCGTATTATAATGCTCGTTCATTTTATAGAGTCTTCGTCCATTTCTGCAGCTCACTTTTACTACTTTATGAATTTAAAAAGAGCATTTACACCAAAAACAAAGGGGTTTGTCATCCTCCACCTACTCACATGTGTAAAATCCGCGTTTTGCTTCTTTTTTTGAATCGCGTACTGTACCGGCGCAATTCATTTCCCCCTTTTCGTCTGCTCGTCTGTCTATCTAGCTTCCCATTTGATTCTGCCGCTGCTGACTCTTCCATTCGCGATTGCGCCTGAGAACTGAGGACTGCGGACAGGACTAAAGCTTGAGTGAGTGAGCCATCTATCTCTGCATTTACTTGCTCACACACGCACGCACGCGCGGGCTGCTGCTGAATCGTTCATCGCTGGCGCTAGCTTGACGGCAGCACCCACTCTCTCGGCGTCACACCAGTATCACACACCACGCAAATCGCACAGAGCGAGAGAGCAGGCGGGCGGACAGGATGACCGAGACGTTCATGAGCTACCGCGAGGACTTTGAGCTTTACCGCGACGACGCCGCCAAGGACATCAAGGGCATCGCCAACGCGCCAAGCAAAGGTACGCTTGTATGGGGGACGAACGCATTGGCGATTGGTACTGGCGTGTGCTTACAACCAGTATGTGTATGTGTTTCGTAGCCGCCCGTGACGACCTGGTCGAGCGCGCGCAGGGCAACATCTCGGAAGCCGAGCGATACGTGAGTCATGCGCAGCTTTCTTTCTCTGTGTGTTGTGGTTGACGCACTGAATCTTACTATTTCTGCGTATATGTATGTGTGTGTCTTTAGCTGCGCATTCTGGAAAGCGAGTCGCGCGCGGGCGAGTCTCAAGAGCGGCGGGCTATGCACCAGCAGGTACGTTCACAACCGACTCGCATGGCGTGTTGGACGCCGGGTGAACGGCTTCCTATGGATAACCCTGTGCGATGTATGCAGAGCTGCTATATTGACGCTCTCTCTATCTCTTTATTGTTTTGTTTTGTGTGCCTTGTTTGTGAAGCTGCGGACGCTCAAGTCGCAGATCGACAAGCTCAAATCCAGCCTCGACCGCGCCAAGCTGGTCGCAGACAGCCAGCAGCGGCTCAACGAGAAGCCCGAGAACCTCAGCGCTGTACGTCAATGGCCAATTTGCATCTGCTTCCGCACTCAAAGCACACACGTGGATCGAACAACAATTATTAACTTTTGATGTGGATGTGGATGTGCAGAAAGATAATATGATCCGGTATCAAAAGCGAATCGATCGGTAAGGAACCTCCTCAATGTTGACCTTCACGCCGCGATGTTCTTCTGTTTTTATTGATTGGCTGCTTGTGTTCTATGAAATTTATAGAACTGGGAACCACTTGGACGACGCGCAGGGGATCATCGCAGAGACAGAGGCGATCGGTGCGTTATCTCTACAAGTCAGCGGTGTTTGGTCATTCCTTCACCTAATCTAACAGTTTGTATGCTTTTGTGTGTGCATGCAGCCCACAACATCACGGGTAACCTCCAGCAGCAGCGAGAACAGCTCATCAACGTCCGCACCAACGTACGTCCACAAAACTCCCTTCATTCTTAGCCAAGACTGCCATTTAAAGGACAGATCCGTGATTATCAGCCGCTAACGATGTTCTGTTTTCCTTTCTCTCTAGGTGGACGAGACCCGCGAGGACGCAAAGGAGGCCGGCGAGCACCTGCGGAGCCTCAAGCGCAAGAACTTTATCAAGATCATGTCGCTCTACTTTATTATCTTTGGGCTTTCGGTGCTCATCGTCTACAAGCTCATCTCCAAATTCACATGAAGCAAGCAGACGGAACCCAAATTCAAACCAAAACCAATTTCAAACACCAAACCAAACCCATCCATAGGAGCGACTGCAAACGCGAATCCACATGCGGTCCCTCAACGGCAACAATGTCAATATGTGTATGTATGTATGTGTTCCTATGTAGTGAGTGAGTGGAGCAAGCGTCTTGCAGTCAATATGTGCCATTCCTCCACCAACTCTGTTCTCCACCTTTGACATCTATCAGGGAATAGCGATGTCTAAAATTGTCGGATCCGCAGCAAAGAGTAAGTTTAGACGAGCAGGACCCACACACAAGCACCAAGTTGCAACACAAAAAGTCTGGAAAGCGGGAGCATCACATAGCGGCATCAAAGCTCTCGTTGTGCGCGGCGGACCAGCGATGCAAAACGCGAGCGCGTTCAATGCGAAGCGTAAGGTCAACTTTGGCAAAAACGTCGTCCATCCGTCGACGCTGCATCTCGGGCAGCTGCCTCCAGGCAGCAGACTGAGTAGTGCTAGAAATGGCAGCAGTGTGGCGCATCTCTCAACCGACGACTCGAGACGACCGCGTGGCGTAAATCCGAATGCGCCAAAGACGCTCGACGGATTCATGCTCCTGGATTGCTGTCGAGGTTTGTCTGTTGCCTTGCCATGTGATTCTTTGAGCTACGGCTCCTTTTGGACTGACTTTGTTATTGAATGGTTGCTTGTAGTCGAGTTCCCAGATGAAGTGACGCAGGCGGTGCTCAACGGGCTGCACATCAACAACATCGTTACTGAAGACCTGCTCTTCTTCTCCAACCTCACGCGCCTCGACATGAGCGACAACGAGGTTTGAATCTGAAGCTACTTGTCCTATTCCAAGTATTGCTGTTCGGTTGACGTGCTGAACAGTGTCGGTGTCGACTACCTACCACAGGCAGCGTTTGAGCCCTTCGGGTGCCTTCCAGCACTAGCTGAATTGGATTTCCAGTGCAACGCGGTGCGGAACATCTCGGTCGCGAACGGCTTCCTCAACCTCGAGGTTCGTACCAAGTCTATTGAAATCCGCCGAGCTCGTCGTATGAACTTGGTTTTCAGTCTACCCTGACCATATCATGTCTTAGGTGCTGAACCTGTCGTTCAACTGCCTGACATCTCGCGATGTCGAGGAACTCTCCAACTTGCTGCGGATACGGGAGCTCTACCTGAGCAGCAACTGGATTCGGTCGCTGCCGCCGATCATGGACCGCTTCTCGCGGCTCGAGACGCTCTCGCTCGAGCAGAACAACATTGTCGGCGAGGAGATCTTCGCGTTTCTCTCGATCGTGCCTCGACTGCGCAATCTGAACCTGAGTCACAACAAGATTACAGGCTTCCCCGAGTCTGCGCTGACACTGGAAGAGAAGCGAGGCGCCGGGTTCTACAGTCTCATGTACCTGAACCTGGCACACAACCTGATCACGTCCGAAGAAGCGGTGCTCTTCACCTGCGAGCTTCACTCGTTACGGAAACTGGTGCTCTACGGGAACCCGCTCGCCCACGCCGCCGTGTTCTCGTACGACCACGCGAAGCTCGCGTACGACCCAGTGCCGAGCATGACTGCGCACATCGCTGAGAGCGAGCTGGCGCTCGAGATCGTGATTGGATACCCAGAGACCAAAAGAAAGAAGCGCACCTCGATGACTTGTTACGAGAATGTCGAGATCTACAAGATGATTCCGAACGAAACCCTGTTGCACCCGTCATTCCGAACCAAAGCCACGAACTTCATGCTCGCAGAGAACGACCAGGCGACTGCCAAGCGAGTTGGAGTTGCTGCTGAGCCTGAAGTGGTTAAACCGAGTGTGAAGCGTACGAGACCGAGACTTCAAATGGCGCAACTCGCGATGAATTATTGGGCATTGTTTAGGCTGACAAAGCGAACTGTGTTTGATTTCGATTACGACAGAGTTCACGATCGACACAAGTGACACGACGTTTTTGACTGGCGTCGGCATCGAAGACGTGTTGGGTGCCGCCGTTTCTACGCGATCTCCGTCCGAGGTAGGTCCAACTCGAATTGGTTTTGAAAGATGGTTTGGAAACCTAACGTTGTTGTATGTTTGCATATCCAATAGAGCCCTGCAGTCCCTCCCTCGGTGATCACGCGCTCTCTAGCCATGTCCGGCAATGTACGATCGCCTAACTGTCGATAGATACCTGACTACTCCGTCCATTGGCTTTGATATTGTGGCTTTGTAGGCTCAGCCGATGAAAACTCGATCGGCGATCAACGCGCTCCGGTATCAGCTGGAGCACCCGCTCACGTCGCATGACGACTCGGAGCTTTTCCCGACGAGCTCCCAGCGACCCACACAGGCTCATTTGGTACTACTACTTTTCAGTCTCAGCTGTCTACCTTACCCACTTTGACGCTCACAGGACACTATGTGAACGTATTTATCCTACTAGCAACGCCAACGCCCTCGCCAGCATCACGCAGAATCGACGACACCCCAGAACAAAGTCTCTTTCTCAGTTCTAGGAAGCGCGAATAACAGCACCAGCAGCCACCGCAAGCACAAAGGTATCTGGAATGAAGTGTTATCCTGACTGCCTCATCTCTTTCCCGTGATCAGATTGCTTATCATCTCAACACTCCAGGGTCACGGGCTGTGGACGACGCGCTCGCTGAGCTGAGCGACCAAGTGGCGAAGACCTGGGGCGAGAAGCGCAGCAACAGCAGTAAGAAGAATTCGTTCAGCCGTTGTCTGAAGTCCCATGCTCACCCTCTGATACCACACACACCACCATTGTCTATTCAGGTGGCGAGCGCAAGGTGGACTTTGCGTTAGACTCGCTCGTCTCGACCGCGCAGAAGATCAACCTGACGTACCAGCAGCAGCCTGCGTCTCGAGCACATATGTCGCTCTGATAGCATCAAGTAAGTAGCATATTCCAAAAGCGAACAGCCAGTTTCAAGTTAAAAAAATCAAATGAAAAGCAAACTCTATTAAAGATGGTCATGCAAAAGAAAAACACAGCCCCTCTCTCCCTACTACTCTCACGTTGCCTGCTGCGCTTGCACTACCAGAAGCCATGTGTGTTGGCAGCAACAGCTCAACCTCCTCCTTCTCTGCCTTGTGTTCGTTCGTTCTTATGTGGACTTGTAGTGCGTGAGGCGGTAGAGCAGCACGCGGCCGCGCGCGTTGCCGACCGCAAAGTAGCCGCTGCTCGGACTGAAGTCCATGGCCGAGACGTAATTCAGGGGCGTGCGCGCGGTCGGCCAGTTGCTGAACACTGTGAACGACGGCAGGTGCACGAACTTGAGCGCGTCGCGCGACTCCTTGGACGCCATCGCGAGGATCTGCGAGTCCGAGTTGAACTTGAGTGAGTCCGCCTGCGTGGTCAGCTGCATGAGCGCCTTGCGCGGCTTGGCGTGCGCCGTGAGCCCGGCGTTGTCGTACACGTTCACCACGCCGCTCTCAGAGCCCGAGGCGTAGTACTTGCCGTCGAGACTCGCGGCGATCGCGTGGTTGCCCAGTGAACCTTCGTCATGGTGTTTGAACACGCACTTGCGCGTCCGCATGTCCCATTTGTAGATGTCGCCGTCCGTGCCTGTACTCAGTAAATACCGGTCGTCTTCACAGAACGTCGCCGACTTGACGTTGCCGTTCATCTTCATGTTGCCTATCCACTCGTACGAGCGCGCCGAGACCACGCTCATGAAGCCGTCGCTGCCGAGGAACACGATGTGGTCGCCCGAGTACGACACCGTGAAGCGCTCGAGACGCTTCTCCTTGCGGCCGACGATGCCCGGGATCTTGGTGATCTTGCCGGCCTCCAGGTCGTACGAGAAGAAGTACGAGCGCAGCCCCGAGAGCAGCACGCGGTTGCCGCCGAGCGTGAACTTGGCGTCGAGGATCGGCAGGTCCTTCACAAACACGTTCTCGACCTTGGCGTTGTTCGTGCCGTCCACTTGGAACAGGTGCATGGTCTTGTCGAGTCCCGCCGTGAGCAGCAGCTGGCCGTTCGGGTGGAACTGCACCGACTGGATCACGGCGTTCGACGGGTTGTGTTGGTTGGCGTCCTTCATGCGGCAGATCTCCAGCGTGCCCTGCTGCAGCACGTCACCCGAGGACTCGAGCATCTTGCCCGTGCTGCGCACGATGCCGTTCGCACCGTAGATCTCTTCCTCGTCGCTGTCGTCCGAGTTGTCGCCACCCTGGAGCTGCGCATTGTCGCTCAAAAAATTCTTTGGATCAGCCCACGACACAGACCCGGTGCCGGATTGGAACCTGCATTACAACCATTGTGGAACGAGTGGGATTAGCATTTGACAGATTCATGACCATCCGATACAACAGCGCAAAGGTGACGGCAAACGCACTGTTTCTTGAGTCGCAGTTGGAGCTCGTGACCATCCACGTGGGTGTCCTCCTCCGTCTTGCGGAGCTTGCGCAGACGCTTCTGGTCCTCGAGGCTCACTTGCACGGTCGCATCGTCTTCGTCCACCCACGCGGCCTGCAGCGCGTTCTTCTTGTTCTGTCCCTTTTCTTGCTGCTTGCGCTTGAGCGCGGCCGAAGACGCGGGCTTGGTCGCTGGCTGGAAGACCTGCTCCACCAGCTGCACTTCCTCTGCAAGAGCACGATTTACACAATTTATATATACAAAAGTAGCGTGAGTCATGAGCAACACAGCAAACTCATACACACACAGCAGTCACATTGAATGAGGTGGCACAAGGACGCACCGGCCGTTGGCTTGGTGTGAGCCTGCTTCTGCTTCTGCTTCTGCTGCTTGGCCATGGCTGCTCTCTGGTGATCCTCCAATTACAATTGCGGCTTGCTTTGCGTCGCCGCCCAACACCAATCAAGCCGCTGCCGCACTGGTTCAGGCTCAGGCTCAAAGGGTACCTGTATCAATTGATACATTCATTCACACAGGAACATATTATTGTACAGGATATTAATTCGTGTGAATTGTAGCACAACATTCGTGCGACCTTTAAATTAGGTGCGTCTATCCCAGATGGGGGAGAGATGACCTCGAATCTGGACTCCAGTTTTCAGTATTTTTCTGGGAGAGGTGACAGACGGCAGTACTATTGCTAGCACAAGCGGCGGTCGCGCGAAGGTTGCGCGTAGCGACAACGGAACTGGGTGGGTGGTTTCTTTTCCTTCCCTTCTGGTTCAGAGCCGCCCACAAGTTACGAAGTTTCTCCGCGAGCCTCAAGCGTAAAGAAGAAAGAGAAGGAAGCGCGCGATTCTAGAAGCAGCAGGCGACGACGTGTGAAAGCAGCAAGCAGACCGAGGACTGAAGAGAGAGAGAGAGAAGACCGCAAGCGATCGCCACAGGATCGTCCGACGTCCTCGCAAGCTCCCCACAAGCTCCCTCCAAGAGACGCAACAACAGATCCGAGACAGAACGAGAAGAGACAGCACGATGTGCACGACGTCTGTGAGCATGGTCGAGATCAACCAGCGCCTGGACGCACCCCCGTCGCGAGAGTACTACCACTCGCCGTCGTCAATCGCGGAAGTGGACGACTATAGCAACAACAGTGCGGAGATGACGGCGAGTAAACGCAGAAAGGTGGGTGTGGGTTAAATTGTGTGTAGGATTTTGTGTATGGGTTTGTCTGTGTGATGATTGAATGCTGACGTATGCTTTTGTGTTGGTGATGATTGGGATAGATTTCTTGTGCAGGTTCCTCGTTTTCCGAAGAACAGCAAGAAGACCATCAAGTCGTCGAGCAGCATCTCCCATCCGCGCTGCTGACAGGTGATGATGATTCCCTGACCCCTCGGGATGCTAGGAGTGACCCTGCGAAGGGCTCTGCTGCTGCTGCTGGCAAAGATATTAATGAGGATGTTGCGCTTGAAACTAGTAGTTCCCCATCGCGCAAACGAAGACTCAGCCACGTCGTGAACGAGGAAGACAAAACAGAAGAGCACCGAGCGAACGCAGGTCCAACCCAGCATCCGTCACCAGCAGCGTCGCCTTCGGAGCCTGAATCGAAAAGGGGGGGTATTGCTGAGAAGTCACGTGATGGTTCTGTGAACTTCTGTGGCGAGGTCCCCTGTGATGATGTTGCTGCAAAGCCTGCTGACGATGATTCCATTGGGCGTGGCGGTGATGGTGTTGATGATATCCAATGTAGCCCGGTTCCGTCCAGATACAGCCGCCGCACTCTCTACATCGAGTACTGGAGCCGCACGGACGAGTGCAAGGAGCGTAAGTGGGACCATCTGGACGACATCGCGGAGAAGTACGGCTGTGCAGAGGACCACATCTTCGACACGACGCTGCGTGGTCGGACCGCGTGTTTGGAGCCCAACATGTTTCCGTATGATACTCCCGCAGGTATCGAGCACTGGACGCTGTGGCACGTGAAGGACCTCAACCACGAGCAGATCAAACAGTATGTGGAGAACTGGATCGATGCTAACGCGCCGCACGTTGAGCGCTGGAACTATGATGACAACCCGGAGCGCTCGATCGATATTTTCCATGTGCATGTGTATTTGCAGGTTGCAGACGGCACAACTGTTCTCCAGGGTCGTAAGTTTGAGGATCTGGTGCACGAAATGGACTGAAGGAAGAGAAATTTGCCAGGTAGTAGCAGCGATCATCTAGCTCTCGGTGGGAAGGTTGGTTGATTGTAAGCTTCGCTGCTGCAGTAGGTCTCTCTCTTCTAGTTATTTATGCCGTCTCTGCTGAGCTCACTCGCGAGAGTGCTTGCCAAAAACGTAATGTTGCAATCAATACAAACACATTCGAAACGTGAAAGCAGACTTGGACGTTTTTGTTCAGCAGGAGGAGAAGAGCATGCGAGCGGGACGATCGACAGGACGCTCGAGAGAGAACCATCGCGAAACACATGGGCTGGTGTCTGTTTACTCTGTTCAGTAACTTCGGGTGCGTGCAACCGAATTTGTAATTGAGCTTGACAAGCAAATGTACACAGGTGCTGGATATTAGGGGAAGTGGGCACGTCAACAGGTGATGCAGGCGCCGATTGCCAAGCATTTCCAAGCCCGAGAAGCGGGAATAATGAGACGACGCGACTGTGATACATTTGGCATTCTCGCCCTTTAACATTCACTCACTTGGTGACCATCATTTAGCATTTGGGTGTGGGTGGCGAAGACAGCGCACACGCGCTCCAGTTGCATCTGCGAGGGAACTTTTCGTGTGGTGGCGCTTTTCTCTTTCGGCTGCTGGCTGATGATGAATGAGCTGGCAGAGTGGCGCATTTCATGATGTGTGGCCCACGCCACCGACGCGTTCAGGAGTGTTCTCCCTTGCTTTCGAGAATGCATGTACTCATTTCCACAGGTCAGGTGCTTCCACTCAGTCCGGTTGATAACAGCAGTATTTTCTCCTTTCTATGCCCACTCGCGGCGTGACGTAATGAATCGTTTATCAAAGGGTATGTGGTAACGCATCCAAATGTTCCTCTAACCCGGTACCGACTGAAAACTCACTTTGGCCAAAATTCGAAGAGCGGCGACGCGAGGGCGGACTGATAGCAAGAGTGAAGGCGCGAAGGAAGGACGAACGGAGACGCCTCCCTCTTCCCTCTCTCCGCACACACGCGCGCCAGCCTCAGTGGACGAACGAGACGAGAAGAGCAGGAAGAGCAGCAGCAACAGCACGCCCATCAGTCGCCGTCCTCTCTCCCTAGCACAGTCGCGCTCTCTCTCTCTCGCTCTTTTGGTGGCTTCACAAACGTCAACGCTGAGGCGAGACGAAAGAAAACAATCGCTCGACATGCCGCCTTCGCGGTCGCATCAGCAGCAGTCGATAGCAGCAGCGCAGGTGCAGACCCCGCCCGTGCCTCGTCGCAAATCAGAGCGCGGCGTGATCAAGTCCGTGCTTCTAACGTTCTTCTTCCATGTCGCAGCGCTGCTCTTTGGAGTCGCGCTGCTGTTCCTCCTGGGGCTCACGGCGGCTGGTTTAGGGCTCGTGCTGCTCTGTATCTGCTCGGGATCGTCGCGGTCGGTGCGGGTGCTTGTCGCAAGCTTGTGGCGTGCAGAGCTCTGGATCAACAGTCTCGGAGTCGATCAAGCGAAGCGGGAGAATGCAGTGCTCGACGCACAGACACGCGGTGACAGCCACTCGCACTTTGAAGAAATGGCGCATGCTGCCGCAGGTGGTGGTGGCGGTGCTCCAGTCAGCGATTCGAGAACAGGGTCATCAAGGTCGAACATGTCGAGAGCAGGAAGTAGCTCAGCGCAGCGTGGACGGGAGGTGACGCCGTCGGTGATGGTGCTCTCGCTCATATACTTCCTGCTGTTCAAGTGGATCTTCAACATCATCTTCTCGACAATCCCGTTGGTGTTCTGGGGGATTGCGATCGCGCAGTTCACACCACTGAACGAGCAGCTAGACATGGACGTAGATCTCGCGGAGGGGAACGGCGCCAAGTACTTTATTGGAATCGCGGTGGCTTTCCTCGCGCACCAGATCGCCGTCACTGCTGCGATTGGCAGCGTGTTCGTGTCGGAGAAGATGGCGAGTTTCTTGTTCGAAGAGGCAAGTCGTGAAGAAAACGGTACGTACGCGCCTCTTCTCCACTGGAATGCAGGACAGGGCGAGCTCCCTTCGCACATGTACCAGTACCACTCGGCAATGGACAACCAGAGCGTGTTTGGCGCGCATCCTTATGAAGACACCCGGCCATCGTTCACCGTGCCGCAGAGCACACCGGCTTCGTATCAGAATCCGTTCAACAGTCGACTGGATGATCAGCAGCTACTGCTGAGTCGCAATATCAGTGACTTCAATCCCAGAGCATCAAGCGGGTCGACAACATCGCTACCAGAGAGTGGCAGCTTAGCACGACCTCTGAGTGGTGGTGCTCAATCAGGTGGCTCACGACTCTCCATGCCTCCTGTCTCTCCGATGCCCTCGTTTCCTCCGTTTCCGCCAGTACCGCCAACATTACCATTTGGAGCTCCACACAACAATTTGGAGTCAGCGTACCGCGGGCAAGTGGAAGAGCGTGTCGTGGATTGCTGTCTGTTCAAGGTCCATGTGAAGCGAACGAACGACGACAGCGGTCATGGCGGTCATGGTGGGCGAGGCGGTCGAGGTCCCAGCGGAGGGCGTGGCGGTCATGGCAGAGATGGAGGTCGAGGTGGTGGTAGGGGTGGGCGTGGTGGGTTGCGAGTTGAAAGTCCAGAACATGATCGTGGTTACCATTTCCATTTCGAAGTCAACACATGCGATGACGCACCTCGAGAAGCTTACCCTCCTGTAGCGGCACGAGCATCAGCGCGAAGACCGGGAGGCGAAGATCGATTTAACGGCGATAGGAATGAGTTTGATGTATTCGCGTTACAGAGCAAAGTCGAGCGTCACGAGCTGAAGCGCACAAAGAGCTTCGAGTCGTTGCGTGCCAGCGCAGTCGGAGAAGACCTGGAGCTTCCACCTCACATGCGAATGTACGAAGTGCTTGACCTGAGTCCATCAGCGCCACCACTTCACCCAGCTCAAGCATTCATCTCCTCAAGGAGAGGTAGATTCAGCGGCACGGGTGGTGCAGAGTTCCCGGTGGTACGACTTGCTGATGACCAGATGCCTCAGTATCCGACGGGTTCAAGACACTTCGATCCATCCCATCCTCCGCCAAACTCCAGATTACACATCCGAAAAAGCAACTCTGACGAAGGCAGGTATGCGGACCGGAAGGTATCGGTGGATCAATTACGGAGAGGTGGTTCAGAGCAACAGCGAGACCAGACGCGGTACCAACAGCGACAGATGGAGCAGCAGAGCGATCAAGTGAGTCGCCAACTCGAGCAAGCGAGTCGCCAACTCGAGCAAGCACAACGCCAGAGAGAACAGACAGCACGTCAAAGAGAGCAACTAGAGCGTCGGAGATTAAAAGGAGATCGTCTGATGGCTGTTCAGAGTAAAGACCAAGCACAGCGAACGCAGAGTCTTCCTGTGATGAATTCTTATCCTGAAACAGCAGGTGCTGTGAGTCCGACATCGTACAGGCGCGAATTGGAGGTGTACAAGAAAGAACAAGAGTACCATCATGCGGAAATAACGCAGGCGGCGCTGGAAGGGATTGAAAAGGCAAAGTTGGAGGAAGAACGATTGGCTGAGTCCGGCGCGCTACGAACGACTTTGTCTGGAAGGAGGTATCGTGCAATATCGAGCGGTGATAGCAGTGCTCAAGCAGTCAACGCTCCCATCTCTGACACTAGGTTTATTCCTCGCGGGGATCAGCGACGGATTAGCTTCACGGGACCATACCAAGCAGGCGCAAGCGACGTGAGCGACTATGACATCCACAATCAATTCGGGAGCTTGCCGCAGACTTTCGAAGAGAACAGCTTCCTTGACGCGTTCCGCCCTCCTGGACAGAGCTCCTCAGAGACGATCACAACTCTGAGCGACGAGCCGCGGTTCCGAGGTACCAGTAGCTGGACAAACGGTCCGAGCTACAACGCGTTTTCGCCGCCAATCTCACCAACCAGCACCAGCAACGGCTCGTTCTTGCTCGGCGCAGCATCAGTATACGATCTGTATTCTCCGACGAACAGTATGACGCAGGATGACGGTGATTTCCCGTCGGATCAGCTTCCGCCAGTGTATCGTTCGATTCGATACAGTGGTCCTCCTCCAGCGTTGACGAAGTCTCGGTTCGCGGAGTTCGATGACGTGCCAGGGCGTCGAGACAAGGTCCATTTCAATGCGTTTGCTCCTCCGAGCGTTGCGCCATCGTCCAAGCCGTTCCACTACACAGTGTGGGCGTTCCTGTTGAACCAGCGCGATGAGATGCGCGAGAAAGCCGAGATATTCGACCCCGCGGGACGAAAGCTGACGGTCGACACGAAACTCGACATCCGTCGTGGTGCGCTGGTCCACGTCACGTTGGAGACACCCGAGGGCTTTCGAGTAGTGGACGGCGGCGCGACACAGGGTTTCCCATGGGAAGGAAAGATCTGCAACGCGACGTTTAACGTGCAGTGCACAGACGGTGCTGGCTTCGGCTCCGTGCTCTTTAAAGCCACCATCATTGTGGGTACAGAGGTAGCTGTGCTGCGCTCGTATGTCAATGTGTCGTCGTCAAAGTTGGATCCGACAGAACTGGAGGCGCAGATGCTCAACTCGAAGCTTGAGGTACTCGAGAAGACGTTCGAGGAGATCCCGTACAAGTCGCTTGAGATGAAAGAGCTCGTCGGAAAGGGCTACTTTGGCGACGCGTACCGTGCGAGCTATAACGGCCAAGATGTGGTCGTGAAGACCATTCGAGCAAGCGAGTTTGGAGAGTCGAACGACCAGATCTTACAGGAGTTCCAGCATGAAGCAGCCGTGCTCAACATGTTTGGGCATCACCCGTGTGTGGTACCATTCGTTGGCGCGTCGACGGACATTCGCTATCCGCTCAGTATCGTGACCGAGTACCTTCCGTACGGAAGCCTGGAGGACAACCTGCGCCAGCCAAACGCGAGTGAACAGTTCTCGATCCGACAAAAGACTGCGATGCTGAAAGACGCCGCGGCGGGACTGCTCAACATCCACGAAGGCGGGTTCATCCATCGCGACATTGCTGCGCGCAACTGCCTGGTGGACGACAACCTGCGGATCAAGATCTGCGACTTTGGTCTCTGTCGGCGCGTGAGTGCAGTTGGCGGGTCGCTGATGAAGGACACGGTCGGGCCAGTCAAGTACATGGCGCCAGAGTCCTTGCAGCCGCCGCACTTGTTCTCCTACGACTCGGACGCGTACATGTTTGGCGTCCTCATGTGGGAGACGTACACCATGAGCTCTCCGTTCGCGTCGATGACACCTGTGGAGGCGATGCTGAAGGTGATGAATGGCGAGCGGCTCGTGGTTCCTGACAACCTGCCCGAGAGTCTGCGGTCGCTGATGGAGACCTGTTTCCACGAGACGCCAGTGCAGCGCCCGTCGATGTTTGAGATCCTGTCCACGCTCGATTCCACTCTGACGTCGTCCAATAGCAAAGCGTCGGCGGCGATGACAGCAGCGAGTGCGTCATTGTCAAGCGCTACACAACTGCGTCAAGACCGCTCCATCTGGGTGTGATCGCTCTCTCGTCGTTCCTGACTTCAGAACTGAAGGACGTGAAGGGCAAGCAAGATTTGGTGCAGAAATGTGTGTAGCGAAAAGAGAAAAGTATGTATACGCGTGTCAATAAATTGTTGGTCTGTTGCTTCCACACATGCGACCATTTTCCACTCAACAGGGAGGGGTATTGGTTGATTGATGTCTGTGTTTTTCCAAGTGGTCGTATAAATGCGACGTGAACTGTACCATTCCACAGGCACAAATTGAATTGAAAATGCGTGCATCTTAAATTGAACAGCTCGCTCAAAAAACCAAGCGCCAATATGAAAGTGGTGCGTGCATGCGTACGACTCTCTCTCTCTCTCTCTCTCTCTCTCTCTCTCTCTCTCTCTCGCGCGCGCTATCAACCTATATGTCTATCGATTGATCAATCACTCTATTAGCCGAAAGGTTGGTACATAGATCCCACGTGGTGCTAACCCACCCTTCGTCCCTATTTCCACTTGTAGATCCAACTTGGTGGCGCCAACGACGCGCTCTGCCACTTCCTCAGCCTCGGCGGACTCGAGTTCCTGCTCGACTGCGGGCTACCGGCGAGCGTCACGACCAGCACTTCGGATGACGCGCTGCGCATCCGCCTGCCGGCACTGCACGCGGTCGACGTCGCATCGCTGGACGTGGTGCTGCTCTCGAACCACTACAGCATGCTCGCGCTGCCCTTCGTGACCGAGCAGCTCGGCTTCCAGGTATTTCGAGGAAATAAGTATCATTGTGGGTGGGTGTATGTGTGTGTGCAGTAGTAACCAGTGTGGTGGCGTTTAATATCGTACAGGGTGCGATGTATGCGACGGAGCTCACACTGGAGTTTGGCCGTATCCTGCTGGAAGAGCTCGCCGTGGAGGCACAGACACGGAAGATCGTGTTCGAGTATATTGACCCAGCAGCAGCACAGGGACAAGGTCCTCACTCTGCAAGCATGACAACAGCGCTGAAGCCATTCACGCTCGCGGACGTCGCCGCGTGCTGCGCGAAAGTGACGTGTGTCGAGTACAAGGAGGTGGTGGAGCTCTCGTACGGCGTGAGCGTCACGGCGCTGAGCTCGGGCTTCAGCCTCGGCGCCAGCACGTGGCTCGTCGAAGGCCCGAACGACCAGCTCGCGTACGTGGCGGCGGCCTCGGGCGACCTCAACCGCCACCCGAAGGAGCTCGACCTCATGCCGCTGGTCGACTGCGAGACGCTGCTACTCACAGACCTCAAGCCCGACCGCGACCCACACGCCAACACGGAGCGCATGGTCGAGCGCTTCCTCACGAGCGTGAGCCACGTGATCGATCGCGGCGGCGTGTGCGTGATCCCGTGCTCGCCCACGGGCGTGCTCTTCGACCTCGTGGAGGCCGTGTACGCTGCGTGCGTACACAACAAGACGGCAGTGCCCATGTACTTTGTCGCGCCGCACGCGTCGCGTGTGATGACGCTCACGAAGCTCGGTGCTGAGTGGCTCTGCGAGAAGAAGGTCGAAAAGCTCTACGCCGGCGAGAGTGTGTTCCTGCACGAGACGCTGCAGAAGAACAAGCTTTTCCAGGTCGAAGCGGACATTTCACCGGCGATGGCGTCCGTGTTTCAGGTTGGTGAAGGATGTTGTTGTTGTTATTACTGTTGTGATGTATGTGGCTAATTCCTCTCATGTCTTTACAATAGAGTGCCAGTATCGTGTTCGTGGGCCACCCATCGCTGCAACTCGGTCTCACGCCAGAGTTGATCCGAATGATCGGCGCAGACAGCCGTAATGCGCTACTGCTCATTGGTAAGCGAGAGTTGCCAATAAGGGGCAGCTTTGTGTGTGTTGCGATACATTAACGTCGGTACTGACTGGACTGACTCATGTCTATGTTATTGCTTAGACCCATCGGTGGATCCTCTTGAGGCGTTCGTGTCGTACCAGTTGCTGGAGATTGAGAAAATCGCGTGCCCCATTGACCCTCGACTGAGCTGCGGCGACGCGAACCAGTTTATCGCGCGGTGCTGCCCAAAGAGTCTCATTGTGCCATTCGAGTACACGGTCGAGCCTCCGAGCACGGTGGTTGGCGTGATCCAGGGCGATCAGAGCGAGTTTTCGCATTTCTCGCGCGTTCTGCCGCTCCACGAGCTCACGGCCGCAAAACCCAAGACCGACCTCTTGACGTTCCCCATGAGAGCCTTTGATCCGATCATCCTTGACAAGTCGCAAAAGTACATTGACGGGAAGCTCGATCCAAGCGTACGTCGCTGCTTGGTTGTGCTGATGTGCTTGCCAGATGTGGATTCGCTCGTCTAACAAGAACATTGTTTGTGTGTGGAATGAATCCCACAGTTGGCAGCGAAAGCAGTGCTGACAGAGGTGAGCGGGAAAGCGGCGGCGTGCATCAGCGGCGTACTCAGCGTCAAGCGGAAGGCGTTTGTGCTCGAAGCCCCACCATTAAATCCAGTGCCGGCGTCCTCATCAGGCGGACAAATCGGCACAGCGACAGCAGAGGGTGGAGCATCAAAACTCTCGGGAGGCAAACGCAAAGCGTCCAACCCGACGCTCTCTCCGTCGGTGACTACGATCAGCAGCAGCTCACAGCGCGTGGAGTACCGCGAGAAGAGTGCGATCCTGCTCGGCCAAGTGGACGAAGACAAACTCGAGAAACAGGTGAAAACGGTGAGTACTCTACCGATTTGTTGTGCGTGGGTGAGTGGCATAATGCATTTGCTAACCGTAACCTCTTGTTTGTATGTCTTGTAGCATGACCCGCAGGCGCAAGTGTACATCTCGCAAGGACAGGGCGACGCGGACGTGTTCATGAGCATCCCGTCGCTCGACGCGCGCATCACGCTCTGGAAAGAGGCGGCGAAGACCGTGATCGAGACCGAGAAGGAGGACGCCCGCGCGCTGCTCACGTCCTTCATCCTGGCCCAGCTCGTCGTCATCCAGCAGTAAAAGCCAATGTATCTACCTACCTATGCGTTGTTGTTATGATCCCTCCATCCATTCATTTATTTATCCATATGATTGATTTGTTCGTTCAGCATGACAACAAGTGTAGCTGTTTAGGTGAATGTGTGCATGTGTGCTGCTTTCTAATTGTGTGAAGCTGTCGTCGTTGGGTAATTATAGACAGCTTCGCTTTATGCTCTCCTTCATGATGCAAGCGCAGAAACGAAATGGCGAGCTGATGAAAACGTCGCTGACAGGCTTGAAGCAAGAGATTGAGCGAGCGAGAGAGTGAACGGTGCGGCGGCATCACCATGAGCGAGCGCGTCGAAAGTATGAACGCCAAGCCGGCCATGTTCCAAGCAGATAGCATCCCACTTCGTCACTGGTTTTGCTTCGTGTTGGGTCAAGTGAACGCTGGTACTCATTCGTGGTGCACGGATACTGATTGATTGATCATCTGTCAGGCATCTCCAACAAGTTCACGAAGCGCCATGTGGACAACTTCCACGACACGACGCTCACAGCGGCGTCGGCGGCAAAGCAGCGCGCCGAGAAGAAGATGGAGAAGCAGGCGGAGGCGATCGACAAGCAGCAGAAGAAGATCGAGACCGAGGTTTGCCAACGTATTGGCTCTATCTATGGCACCAGTTTGCATCCCCACCATCTCTCTAACAGATTCGCAATACTGATGTTCTTGTCTGTACAGATGAAGAAGATCGAAGAGATCACACTGAAGCTGCACCGGCAACAAGTGCGCGAGGGCAGGCGCCTGCGCAATCGCCTGCATTTCGCCGCCACACGCGTGCAGAATGCGTTTCGCCGCAGTCAAGAGCGGTGGCGCGTGACCAAGAGCATCGCTGCGAGTCGCATCCAATGCCGTTGGCGAGGGGTCACCGCGCGTGCGTGCACTGCGTCTCTGAGAGCTCGGCTTCATGAAGAAATGGAGAATAGCGCGGCTTTGGTGATCACCAGGAGCTTTCGAGTCTACGCCTGCAGATTGGTTCCTGAGCAGATGATCATCGAGCGGGAGTACGCGGCAATGGTGATCCAGAGTGTAGTGCGCATGCATTTTGCCGAGAAGGTTGTCGTGCAAATGGAGATGCAGAGATTTGAAGAGTGCGAGCGACACCATGCAGCCACAGTGATTCAGAGCAACGCCAAGAGCTTCATGACGCGTCTCATCTACCTGGATGTGCTCTACGTGATCTGCCGCATCCAGGCTGTAATGCGTGGGTTCCTGATCCGCAGACGCCTCCAGTGGGTCGCAGCGATCGACATCGACGGCATCTGCAAGTTCCAGGCACTCGCCCGGGGCTTCTTGACTCGCCAGCGACTGAGTCATCATCTTTGGGAGTTCCACGATGGAGAATATGTTAAAAGTGACTCGAGGTCCAAAGTGGACCATTATGATATGGACAACCGAAGAAAAGAGTCAGAGCGTTCAGCTTCAACGAATAGTAGTCTCGACTCGGTGGACGGTCAGCCTGATAATGGAGCTGCTCGTCAGAAAGAGAAGCGAGTGCACACCATGAAAACAGCTGCGAAGCCACCACTGCAGCCCGAGCCGATCATCGAGCGCTCCTACTGGCTACCTGCCGGCGCGAGCTTCAACAAGAGGCTGCCGGTGCTGCCCGCCAAACAGCGCACTCCTGTGGTCGATTTTGATACTGATCACGATGATCACGATGATCTCCACAGTCTGACGTCCGACCTCATCAACGCTCGCTCGTCCCGGACGCCCAAGAAGCGAAACCAAAGGAACCGCCCGCCTCGCTTGGCGCCCGTGTCGCCTCCTGTGAATGGTGATGTGCATGCTGCGCCTGCTAGACTACCGACAGAGGCCAAGACGGAACTTCAGCAGGTGGATCTAGCTCTCGAGGAGAAGCTGCGGCGCGAAGAAGAGCTGAAGCACAAGCTCCTCTGCCGGAAAGCGCAGGAGAAGCGCAAACTGGAGCACGAGCAAAAGCTCAAGCGTGAGCAAGAGATACGTTGATAGACCACAGGGTGTTGGCGTTTTTTTTGTGAGGCTCTTCCAATTTCTTTCCATTTTCTTTGTGTTGCAGAGCGAAGAGAACGAGCGGAAGCTCATGGAACGCGAAGAAAAACTCGCTCGGCTGCTGCTGAAAGTGCTGCACCGGCGATCGAAAGAGGTGAAAATCAAGAAAACGTCCGCTGGGCAGCAGCGCGAAGAGCGCGAGCGGATCGCGATGGCGCGTGAGGAGCGTCAGACGCGGCTGTTCATCAAGCTCGCTGCTCGCCAAGCGCTTTTGAAGAAGACCCAAGTGGGTACAGCAAGCTGCAGTTCTGGAGCTAATGGTGCTAGTGGTGCTAGTGGTGCTCCATCATCCACTACCACGATTAGCACTAGCGCCATGCCTCCACCGCCTCGCATGAAAGGCAACAGGAGTCGATCGGAACTCCATTCGACCAATGGCAGCGGGTGTTCAAAGCACTCACCTGGCGCCAAGA
>JAASFU010000482.1:0-21887 GCA_023333955.1 Globisporangium paroecandrum | reverse complement strand
GCCAGCACGTTCCCGGTGGCGACGAGCAACATCCCGCGTCCGATTCCTCCTCAAGCGTGGTACATGACGAGCTCAGCGACTGCTGCGATCGGCGGCGTGCTACCGTTCGGCGCCATCTTCGTGGAGCTCTTCTTCGTGCTCTCGTCGCTCTGGACCGACAAGTACTACTACGTGTTCGGCTTCCTGCTGCTGTCGTTCGTCATCCTCATCCACACGTGCGCTGAGATCACGATCGTGCTCACGTACTTCCAGCTGTGTGCCGAGGACTACAACTGGTGAGTGGCCAATGGATGGATTCAAAGCAGTGTGTACTGCAATGTTGCTCACACCACTTGTCTTTTATTTGCTCGTGTGTATCGTGCAGGTGGTGGCGTTCGTTCCTCGTGTCGGGTTCGTGCGGTTTCTACGTGTTCCTCTACTCGACGTACTACTTCTGGACGCGTCTGGACGTGGCGAACTTCATCGGCGCGATGCTCTACTTTGGGTACATGGCCGTGATCTCGGGTGCACTGGGCTTGCTGACAGGCGCGGTCGGCGTCGGCGCGTCGCTTTGGTTCACGCGCAAGATCTACGCGTCGATCAAGGTGGACTAACTAACTGTGAGTTAGTGCTCACCGTAGAGATTGGATTGGATTGGCTTGGTCGCCCCCATGCTGCTGCTTCTTTGCTATAGTTTTACGATCGCTTTGTACACAGATGAACGAAATCGCCCACAAAGCTGAAGGGCAAAAAGGGAATAGGAAGGTAAACGACAAGGAAATAAATGCTGCATCTTCACTTTTCGTAGTTGTGGTGGCAGCGTGAATAGTGTGGATGGATCAGTGGTCTATCTGTGAGCATGGAGCAATTATGTTAGTGAGGCCAGTGTGGAGCTCACACGCACACACACACGACGTGCCCACTCTCGCACTTGCCACCGAGTCAGCTAAACCAAACCAACTCGCCACTGAAACACCCTGCACTAATGGACAGCCCAGCCACATACGATCTTGTCAGCAGGTTCCTCTGCTTGACATCGCACATCTGTGCCAGAAGGCCGAACTCGCTCGCGCCTGCGCCGCCGCTCTCGGGCCACATAAAGGGCAGCATCATGTACCAGATCGAGATCAATAGTGTCGATCACGGTTTGCGATACCGCCAAAGACAATAGTGGCAGCGGGGACTCGTCATGCGTTGTGCTCGACGTGTACATCCAGGACAGCACTGCGTTTGTAGCCAAAGGCGCTTGAGCGCCTTTGAAGTGGCACACATGAGTATGTCGGAGTACTGTATAGTGTATTATGAGCCCATGGAGTACTGTATATTGTATTGCGAGCCCATGTCTCACTATTACATTCTGGCAAGTTTGAGCCAGGAGGAGTGCGTACCTACTGGCGGAATTTTTTGGACAAAATGCCACCATCAGAAGAAAGCAAGCTCTTGCGCAAGAATGTTTGGCTTTCAACAAACAAACAAGCAGCACGCAAGCAGTGTTTGATTGTGCTGCTTCAGAAACTTGCATGCCGCAAAAACATCCACACAACCAAAACCGAGCTTGACACATGTCGCCGAAAGAAGCAAAACACTTGCATAAGAGTTCAGTATTTATCGTCTTTCACAACAAATATGCGAGCATTGTGTGATTGGTATTTCATCTCAGACGCAGCTTGCTCCATCTCACAGCTTTCACCGACTATCCACAAAGTGAGTTTGTGGGCGATTAATCGCGAATGACATGTGGACGTATCCCAGCAGAAAAAAATGGAAGCGGTGGATAAGAAGGAGAGCGACAACAACTGATAAACGCACACACATGCGCATGCGCATGTGTTCTCTCTGGAAAAAAGTCATTCTGACATAGAGTTTGGATTCGATTTGATTCAAAGTTCAGCTCGGTCTCAGGTGAAAAACGGGAGAATAAGATCAAGCCGCACGTAAGTTCGTATACGTACTTACTGAATGCATGTGGACCAAAAGCGACTTCAACGAGAGAAAAAGTATCCAGCGCAAAATATGCTGAATGTTTGTCCGAGCACAATGGCTTTTCTGAACACGCAAATTTGAGCCGGCTCGTCTGAAACGAGGGTTCACAAAGTTGAGTTGCGGCGCGGTCCTGCAACTTGAAGGTTGCTGCCGTACCGACGAGCAAGAAGGCATCAAAATGCAGCTTTTGTTCTGAAAACTTTGCGTTGTTGTTTGCAAGCCAGCTTGCCTTTTTCCAGTGTTACTCGTTGCGTGGATCCGTCCGTCCAGCAAGTTGGCGGACGAACCCGAGCAGCAATCAGCACAGAGCAACTTTCCGCCCAGGAAAAGACACAACAAGCGCAAACACACGCTCGACTAATCTCCACGACTCACCTACAGCGCATTACGACTGCTACCCATCCGGCCATTTTGTTTTGCTCCGCGATGCGATACACTCTCTGGCTCCATGTGTTAAACAAAGCCTTACGACAAGCGAGCATGTTGACCACGCATGTTGGGCTTCAACGTTCCATTTGCAAATTGTGCACACGCACAGCGCTTCAAGCTTCCACTCGCACAAGCGTGCAAGACAACCAAGCGAGCTTTGCTTTGCGTGCATGCGTGAAAGTATTTCACAAGGGAGGGAGCTGGAGGAGCTGGTTGCAGAGAATGCGCAGATCATCACGCGGAGTGAGCAAGCGAGTGTCTTCCGAAGGGCGATGACGATGCGTCGATCACTTTTTCGAAGCAGCTCGAGGGGCTGCCAGAAAGTTCAGACCGGCCTTCTGGCTTCTTTTGCTTGCTGCTGTTGTTGTTGAAAAGGTTGTTTTGTGGCTTTGCTAGCAAGCTTTCAACACGTGATGCAGGGTTGTGCATGTGTTGATGTGTTGCGTGCTTGTGCTATTGGGCGCAAGAAACAAAAAGCAAGCCTCGCACATGCGGAGAGCAACAAACGCAAACGCATTTGCTTCAAAACCTTGGCAGCACAGCGCACATCCTGTAATCTCTCGCTCATGTCTTTACGTTGTTCTCCCACAAGCTAACACATGTCCATGCGCACGCGCAATGATTTCCCCGTGCGCATGGACGTGTGGGCAACATAATGCATTTCTTTCATCCAGCATTGGATCTCTCTCACTTCTCTTCACGCCAAGCTTCAACGAGCTGGGAAGGCTCGAGCAGAGAGCGAGAGAGCATCATCTAGTACCGTACGCCCGCTTATTACAAGCGCCCTTGCCGAACCGTTTCTTTTGTTCGGATCAGTGTGGGCCACGCCACTCAGTGGTTTCATCGTTCCAAACCTTGCGGACCAATCAGAAGTGAGCGGCTGCTTTTCTGAATTCTCTGATTGGCGGAAACATCGGCGATTGTTCCCGACCAGTCGATTGATTTGATCTTGCTGGCGGCCAGTTGCTCTCTCAGCCGAAGATCAAAATCGGATTAGAGCTCCTCATTCTCGAAGAAGAGCGCGCGCGCCACTGAGTTTACTCTGTCAGTCTGTGTGGCGAGAGAGAGGGACAGGAGCAGCAGCAGCGGGGCCGTAGCGCGCTACGCCGGACTCAGCTTCAGATGCGGGTGGGGAGGCGGCGGCCGCGCTCGCTCTCTTGTGCTTCTCTGTCTCGCTTCTCTGTCTCGTGTGTGCTGCTGTATCCGTCCATTGTGGACTATGACGATGGCGCGTACATGAGAGAAACAGAACCAAGAACTCGTTTATTTTGCTTTTGGATATTTCTGTGTGCGTGTGTGCGTGGTGCATCCACGTGTGGCTTCCTTTTCTCATTTACGGACCAGGCGCTTCTCCGTGGCGCTTGGTTCGAGGATAGAGAGCCTAGAGAAAGAATGGGGGTCGAGGGATCTCTTCGGATAAACCGTGAAGAAGGGGTTTTCACGATCCTCTCCATAACCAACAACAAACCAATCAATCAATGCATATTGCAATAGGCTTTATGAACGAAATGAATAGAGTTAGGGGCATACAGAATCGCCGTGGAAGGCAAAGCACTTTCACAATCTGTAGCAGCAATTGCATCGAGAGAAAGAGAGAGAGAGAGCTCGTGCTGATCATCATTCAGACCTGCACAAAAGAACATGCAGAAAAGCCCATTGTATGGTGATCAGTCATATTTAACCGTCGATACTCGTAGACAAGGCAATGGAGCAGCCAGCTCCAAATCTCAGGATCATTGAGCTTTGCGTCTGGTGTCCCATGCACGCGCTTCCTACAACGCACGCGCCTAATGCGAATGGCAGGGCTGGCATGATGGAAAGTGGCTGACCCACCGAAGAAATGCTGTGCTGCTGCTCTGTTCTGTCAGTGCACAATGATGTGTGGAGCCTGGGCTCTTGTAGTGAGAAAAACAGCCCAACGCGCTCTTTTTGCGCATTAGTGGCTTCCGAGGTTCCTCTTCCTCTTCTCCATCACGACACAGAAGCAGCAAGCACAATCTTTGCATAGGGTTGCTCGCACAGCTAGTTGTGCACAACAACAATTTGCGCTACAATTTGCACACAAACCCCGGCAAGTTTGTTGCATTTTCCGCATCGTCACATGACCTTGTTTGGATGAAAAACTGCGCACACAAGAACAACGAATTCGCGGCGCCGCAACAAGCTGGTTGCATTTTCCCCTCCTCGTTATCATCAAACCGACGATCAGGTTTCTTGCTCAGTGTTTGTTGTGCAGGAGACGCGGGTGGGATCGTAAGAAGTGCTACAAAAAGCGTTGGTTACGTACGCATGGAAGGATGGCCGGATGGATGGACGTTTCGGATCTGAAAGTGCAGCAAATCCAGACACACGCATTTTGTCGCAGTGCATTTTTGTTAGCTGCTCTCAAAAAGATCGCATTTTGAAATCAAGTGTAAAACAAGACATTCCTTGCTTTCTGAGATCTTTGAAAATTGCAAGCTGCTGCAAGCACTTCATCTCAAAGGCATGCCTTGGGATGGATACACCACGTCATGGACATGCACTGCATGGGGGCTGCTTCGGATCTCCACGCGCTTCTGAGATCCGAAAGCTCCATTCAGCAAGGGCTTTGCGGAGCTGTAGATGTCCTTCATTGCAGCTTCACGCACACGCATACGCACTTTGCGTCCCTTGCTCAAGCTTCAAGCAAGCTGCAACGCATTGATAAGCAGCCTCAACAAGTCAACTGCCGCTCGTCGAATACTGTAGGGATCCAAAACGGTCGAAACCGCTGTAATCGACATCCACAACCACCGCTTCGAGAAAAAAAATCAAAATTACACAAGAAGGATGTATGTACCTAAAATTTACCGTAAGTGGCTCTTTTTCTCAAGTTTTGGATACAAACATCAAGCTTGAAACGATGATCTCTTTCTCACAGTTGAATGCCATGATCCCTCTCGCCCAAAGGACAACAACAAATATCAGCACATGAAATTCATATTTTATCTTTTACAGTCTGGGTTCGTTTTTCACAGAAACAGCTGTGGAAAACATGCGAGCTGAAAAGAGATTCAAAATTATGAATCTCTTCACCCAGAGCCATCCATATTGTGTGTGGTGAAATTCAGCAAACCCACCTGGTCGTGACGCGTAGAGGGTCGCTCGCACGCGCGGGATCAATGCGTTGGAGCATTGGATCTTGGTGTCGGTCGTGTGGCACGACGAGAAACTCCAGCACCACCACCAAGCTTCGGAAGCTCACCCATGGGTTAAGAAGGAGCGCTTCTCGTGGAAAGAGAGAGCTCTAAAGAAAGATGATATATGCTGATTTGTATGGCGCTCAGTATTGGATTCTTTCCTCTTCGTTGGACACATCCACAATCGAGAATCCCCCAGCTTGAGACTTCAGCGAGAAAGTGCGTCGTTTTTCGCATTCAAAATGCTGATAAATGCCGTCGCAAAAGCCAAAATTCACACAACAAAACCTGTGGGAATGAATCTTTCTCTCGCATATTATAAAAAGCCACAGGTTTTTAGGGAGGGAAGACGTGGGACAAAGAACAGCCACTCTGAACCTCCGCCCTCGCTGCCATTTGGCTGGTAGCCAACAACTGTTTTCAGCTATTTCTGCAATTAGCTGGCAACAATCGGCTTTCTTTTGCAATTGTCCAAGCGAGCCGGCAGCCAGCCAGCCGTCCGTCAACCCCACAAGTCACACACAAACAACCAGCAAACAGTAGCAACAACCGCAAAACTCGAGCGGATTCAGCTCACTCACTCACTCACTTGAAAACGAACTCGCTCGCACGCAATCGCAAACTCAAGTCGTCGGTCCGTCCCGTCCGTCCGTCCGTCCGATTTCGGCTCTTCCTGGCTCGTCTGCCTCGAAGCTCCGCCTATCTGCTCCCGGTCCAAAAAGAGTAAGAAGCCTCGCAACACGCAACAAAAAAGCGCCGGTGCCCTCTCCTCTCGTGGCCAAGTCCAAGGGCCAATCGCGAGCCGTCTCTACCGACACAAACCGCGAAGAGCGTCCGCCCAACCGAGAGAGCAGAAGAACCAAGCGTTGGCTGTTGAATCCATCCATCCCGTCTCCTGGCCAATCCACCCACTCACCCAGCCAAGCCAATACAAGCAGCACAAGCCCAGCCAAGCCCAGCGCGTCTCGCCTGTCAAATCTCTCATTCTACAATTTGAACTCGGACGCCCAAACCGCCTGCCGCCTGTACACCACTTCACTCTCCTCGAACATGAATCTCAGCCCAACGACCGCGAGCGCCAATGGCACGCTCTCCCCGTGGACCAAGGACCACACGTACATCATTGAGTCGACGCGCCGTGCGCACGCGTGCTGCAAGTCGTGCGACGTCAAGATCGAGCTCAGCCGCCTGCGCGTGGGCGTGGTCTTCCAGCACATGAACGGCTTCGTCTGCATCAACTGGCACCACATCGAGTGCTACCCGGACGTGCGCGACATCCCGCTGCATAACCTCGAGGGCTTTAGCGAGCTCGACGCCGCGCACCAGAAGCTCGTGCAAAGCTACATGCTCAATGTGGCGAGTGACGCCGCCGCTGCTGTCTCGCCAGCGACGGTCTTCCTCCCCGAGCCAAGAGCGTGCTCCGCATAGGAGACGCAAATAGCGACCGGCAAAGACGCCCACGCGAACCAAGCGAAGCGATGTCAGCTCTCTTCTCACAGTAGTCTCCCGTCGACACATACGATGCGATGAGCTCACCGAGAGAGAGATGGCGCGCCTTCGAGCCACCCCTGATAGCACTATAGTATTCCACACGCGCAGGCAGCTTGAGTCTGGACGGCGATAAGGATAGGGACTTTTTTCAAGTAGGACCAAGTATTATTATTTAATGAACATGCATGATGAAGCGCTTCTTTTACTCTTCGCCGTTGCTGCGCGCGCTGCTGTTGAGCATTCCCGCATTCCTTCCTGCGCAGCGGCACTCCATTCTGCTCGGCAGTTGAAGTGGATAAGATTGCCTCTCAGCAACCCGTCTACGGATAGATACACAGAGTAAGTAACACACACACGGAGCGATCGCAAGGGCGACTGTTTACCAACTCTATCTCTACGTACGTGTGTCGGTCTGTCTAGCTTGGAGTGTGGATGGATCGTCTCGCTTGTTGTGTTTGTGCGTTCGGCTACGCACGTGCGCGTATCATTTTTACAGTTTTTTCATCAAGGGACGTGTGTGTGTGTCTGGATCGGATTCTTCCGATCCAACTTGCTTCCTCCCTCGTGTGCTGCCTTCATCCATTCCATGTGTACGGATAGATCGCCTGGACGCGCGCTCTGTCTGCCCGTGTTCGAGAGTTGTTTGGCCGGCTCATCGTCAGCTTTCTTTCCTGCAAACACATTCTGCTGGGCTCATCAGCCACTCTTCACGCTGTGTGCGTCAAACAGGGCTGCAAGTGTGAAAAAGAGGTTCTAAGAGAGTGAGTGGGCGAGCCGAGCCGAGCCGAGTCGTTCCACGTCCAGCTCGTCATCTTTTGTAGTGGGGATGAGCGATACGCCTCGCTCAAATCCGGTTCAGCTTTTCACTCCATCACACACTCAACTTTGATTGCAGAGATTGATCTCACTCTAAAACATGATATATGGTTTAGTAAAAAGCGGTTATGCATTCTTGCGGCTAGAAGCACATGTTATTCAACCAGAAACCCTCTCTAAAGCGATTTATTGTTTATTGTCCCTTTTGATTATAGCATTCGTACTTGATCGAATACGACCGTCACTCTAGTATAGTGATGGTTGCATTCGATCAAGTACGAATGTTGTCCTGTTGTGTTTTTCTCATCCAAAATGTGCCACAACGACACTAATGGAACACTATTCGACTCTATCATACATTACAAAAGCACAACGTAGAATTCCAGTGTGCTTTTGAAGCGTGTTGGGAATTGCTAAACTGTTGTGAGCTGAGGCAAAAGCTAACCCAAGCACACACACAAAGCGCGCAATACAATTTACTTCGCCAAGGCAAAATGGACCGCGACTCGTTCGTGAACATGGACATGGACACCGCCATGGCGGGCGAGGGCAGCGGCCGCGGCGCGCACGAAGAAAAGTTCCGCGTGTACAACGACGCGCTGCTGCATGCCGCGGCCTGCCAGGAGTCGCACTGCCAGGCGCACAACGGCCGGTGTCACAAAGTGAAAGCCAGCATCGACCACTTCGTGCGCTGCTACGGCCCGCGCCGCAAGATCTCGCCCATTGAAAGGTGATAATGCGCCCATTATATATGTGTATTGTTGCGCGTGTGTATTTTAAGGTGTATGTGTGCGTCTATGAATATTGCTGTTTTGCGTGTAGCTGCGACTCGTGCTCCAAGATCTGGGGCTTGCTCTGCTTCCACGCCAAGACGTGTCCGACGCCCTTCGGTCAGCACTGCGTAGTCTCGCAGTGCGACTACCTACGCGAGAAGATCGCGCGCAAGCGGGAGCGCGACCAGGCAGAACTGCGACAGGCGAAAGAGCGATTACAGACGAAACTCGAGGAATGGCCCGTCGAGCGCCGCATCGCGCAAGTTGAAGCTGACCGACAGCAGGTGCTGCAGATCATCGCCGCGATACAAGCGGATCGAGCACAGCGGCAGTAGAGTGTGAACGACACCCCCAACATGAAGCGATCGATTTGAAACGGAGGGGGGTATGAGCGATTCGTGTGACGCTCGTACAGCGAGACGGGAACCCACGCACCACACGCACACGCGTTTACTCGAACCAAGCAAGCACTCAAGCGCGAGAACACGTACGTATTTCTTGTGTTCATCACATCGCTGATGAGCTGCTGTTGTGTGTTGCGTGTACGCGTCCGATGGATTTCTAATCGTGCTTGCATGCTGTGTTCATTTCTGTTTTCTCTGTGACGACAGGTCGATACTGCTACGTCTTGCTCTTTCTTCTTTATCTTTATGTATCTATCGGCATTTCACACTCGTCCTGTGTAATCGAATATGGAGAGTGCTATCAATGAGAACGGCACCGATGATTGGCTTTGAGCGATTGTGATGTGACTGACGCAGTAGCAATTCAAGAGATGTTGGGTGTCTTTGTGGGTATGCGCTTGTTGTGGTTGCTTACCCACTGATGTCATTTTGTTTTGTGATGCACAGATTTGCAAGTGTGCTTCAAGATTTGCAGTCCGCCAATGATCGACCAAACAACAGGCTGCTGCAAACGAACGAGCTCGTTTGCGGGGAGGGACCCTTCGGCTCAATTGAATCGCCGAAGAGGCGAATCGTGCTGGAATTGCGCTGCTTTACTTTATTGTCTGTCTGTTAATGTCTATTGGGAATGCTAGGGAGAGGGGCTGATCAGAGTGGTGCGGCGGTCAAAAATCTGAAACGAACACGCGCACACGCTGGCAGTTTTGAAGTTGCTGTTATTTTCTTTTGCAGCATCAGCGCTCACGCTCCGAAAAACCAAGTGGAGTCGGTCTGTCCTGTTGACCGGTTGCTTTCATTCAATTCGTGCCATCATTTCGGTTGGTTTTCTCTGTGCAGCGTGAGTTCGTTCGGTCGGTAGCCAAGAACGTGAGCGAAGATGCAGCTCGAGTATGTCGTCGGCAGCCGCGTCGACGGGCTCTACGATGGCAACAATGACGACATGTGGTACCCAGGTCGCATCCAGCGCATTAACAGCTCATCAGCGGCAAATGATGATGACGATGCTGCTACTTACGAAGTGCTCTACGACGATGGCGAGATTGAGTACCATGTCGCACCAAAGTTCCTGCGCGTGCATGTTTCCGGGACGCTCTGTGTGGGCACTCGAGTGTTTGGTCGATACGCTGGAGGCGACGAGTGGTACCTGGGCAAGGTGGCCGAGGTGCAGGAGAACGGGTGCTACATGATTGAGTACGATGACACCGAGGTCGAGACTGATGTGCCGATTGAGTTCATCAAAGAGCCGACAGAGGCGGTGTTCGAGCCCGCGACAGAACCTGAGGTGGCGACCGCGCGGGCTGACAAAGAAGAAGGAGAAGTCAATGGTGAGGAGCGAGATCTTGAAATAGCGGTCGATAATGTTGAAGATGAAGCAGACCAGGAGGTGGCCACAAAAGCAGCGACTCCAGTTCCTGATGAGCCAGAGCCTGCGCAAGTGCAGGAACCGAGATCGACTAGCGACGAAGAGGCTGAAGAATCACCTGTAGACTCACGATCACAGAGAGGAGACGAAGAAGCGCCATCTGGCCCGCAGCAGCCCACGATCGCTATGCAACAGCAACAGCCCCAGCAATACGAAATGGAGCGTGCTCGCTTTCACCCCAAGCCAAAGCCAGCGGATAACGCGCCTCCATCGCAGCATGAGCAGCAACAACACCGTCAACCGGAACCATCCACCAACCATTTCGAGACTGACGAATATGCGAGCATCGTCGAATCGATCGAGCTACTCGGGAAACGGTTGGCGGATGCAGCTTCAATTAAAGCAGTGCTGTCGACGCTCGTCAAACAGATGCGCGCATTCCCTCAGGTCACAGCCGATCTCGTCCACGAGAGGAATGGAGAAAGGCTGGTGATCGATGTCCTCAAATTCCACGACTCACACGCGGTGATCCAGTGCTACTGCTTCGTGCTCTTGCGTCGTCTCTGTTTTCTGTGCGCCAAAAGCACGCACTACTTCTTACGCAACGGGATCATCAATTTTGTCACGAGCGCGATGCGAAAATTTGCAGAAGACGCGATCTTGCAGGCATCAGCGTGCGGCGCCTTGGCTGTGTTCACGCGTGTGCATGCTGGTCTGAACTTGCTACTGGAGCATCAAGTGGTGCAGTTGGTGCTGGCGACGATTGTGTATCACAAGACGTACAGCATCCACACGCGGCAAGTCCACTACTACGCTTGTGAAGGTACGTTTCATTCCTTAGTCTGAATCACCCCTGATTGCTGCTGGGTAGCTAACGATACAACGTTTCGAATGGTGTGCTCACAGTCTTACTAGAACTGTGTGAGCTTGGAGACCGAACCACACTTGATGCGCTTTGCGGGGACCAGGTCGATGCTGGACTGAGCGATGTGTCACCGATCTCACTGCTCATTTTCTTGTTGAGGCAAGGGCTGTCGTTTGACGACAAGAAGGCGTGCTGTGCGGTTGGAACGCTGCTAATGTGGTACGAAACGCGATTGCCATAGGGCTGTGGTCGTGTTGGAATTGGTCGTCGTTTCTAATTGCATGTCCATGTTGTTGTTTGAATGCAGTCTAGCCGCGAACAATCGGTATGCCGCGGGACTAATGTTTCGCCTGAATGGACTTTCAGAGCTGTCGACCGTGATGGCGAAATATCCATCCGAGCCTGGAATTCAGAAATACTCGGCGAGCGCCTCGAAAGAAATCACGCTCTCCAGTATCCAGAAACCACCGACGACGAAGAAAGTGAAGGAGATGGCGTCCGAGATCCTTCAAGAGTCCGGGTCGTTAGAGGATCTGCACCAAGAGCGATATCACCAAGCGAATGGCGGCGCTCGCTATCCTGGAGAAGAAATCGAGAACAGCAGTCGAGCAAACGCGAATGGACGAAGTCGGACACCTGACGTGGGGAAGCGGAAGGCTGCTCCAGTGGCGAGTTACCCCTCACCAACACGTGCGAATCCAGCGATTTCGTCGTACAAAGACCTGCTCTCCTTTTCGAAATTCGCGTCGCCGATTGGAAAAGCGCCGTACTTGCCATCGAACATGACCTCGTTTGCGGCGTACCCATCTACATCCGTGGCAGCTCAGCAGCAGCGAAACAGTCTGGTGATTCTGGATGGAGCAAACGGATCCGAACAAATGTTCCTCTCATCGTCATCTCACCCGTCGGAGCGAAAACAATTTGTCAAGGAAGAGCGGCAGTCGCTGCTCTTTGAGACGTACGGCGTGCAAGGAGGAGGTGTTGCAAGAGAGGCCTCGGGCACAAAAACAACGCAGGGCATCAAGCGGAAGCAACTGAAAACGCACATCGTGTCGGCAGCAGAGTCCACGTGGGCGACTCCAGTGGTGTCTCCTAAGAAGTTGCTGCGTGACGAAATGCTGGCAGGACCATCAGCAGCGTCATCATATGGTCAGCCTTACTCAAGCCGCTCCAACATCGTCGGCATGGGATCCTATGCACCAGGCACTCAACGAAACTACGAGAGTATGATAGACGAACCGATGGAAGACACCGCAGACTACCACTACCACCAGCAATCGTATCTCTCCGAGTTGTCCCCGACCATTGCAGGTCGTGCGCAACAACCGACAAAGAAGAAGAAAAAGAAAGTGTCTTCAACGACTCGCGAGTCGTTCCAAGTCAAGATTGAAAGCGAGACCCAGCTGCGCATTTCGAAAGAGATGCGATCGCCATTCGCGTCGCCGATTTCGCCGTCTCACAAGCGCACAAAAGGCGTTAGTGCATCGTCAAAGACTGGTGTAAAAGCATCAGTGAGAAGCTCCTCGCATGGCGCTCAGCGAAGCAGTGCAGTGAAGAAAACCCCGAAGACCGGTTTGAACGCCGAGTCGCTAACAGCCTACGCCGCAAAGCTCTTCAACGAGGATTTCGGGTTTGAAGGCGATGCGAACGGTGCAGATGTGAGAAGTGGGACGTCCAGCAACGTACTCTCTGCTTGCTCTCAAGCAGAGATCCAGGAACGAGAGCGTCTGAGCTTCGCTGAGAAGCTGCACAAGATGATCGATAAAGCCAAGTCCACATTAGCGGCGAGTAACGTCACGTCTGAGCCAACGTCTCGGTCGTCCAGACCCATAACGTCACCTAAGGGGGCGAATGGAACCAAACTCTCGTCTTCAAGACCGTCGGTTGAAACATCAAATCCTGAGAGACCATCGGCTCCTGGTGCTGTGAAAAAGACTCGAGTAGCATCAGGAAGTACTCCAAGGAGAGCTGTAAAAGAAACATCAGGTGAGAGCGCGTCATCAATTACAGCTGAACCATCGCCATTGTCATCTCTGTCTGCATCAAGTCAGCCAAAAATGCAATCCCAAGACGTCAAGAAGCCCGTCAGAAGCAAGTTATCAAGTTTGTCGGCTCCAAAGAGACCGATCGCAAATCTGCCCACGGCTTCAGCAAAAATCACTGTGCCTACAACGCGAGCAAGCAAACCAGATTCCGTGAGACTGGCAGCGACACCCAAATCTACCTCTAAAACACGGCCAGTAGTTGCGCCTTCGACCAAGTCTGCAAAGCCCACCACGCCAGCTTCTCAACGCGAATCTAAAGGCGTCAAGGAAGGCCAAGAGAATTCTGACAAGAGTACTGAGGTGGAGGTGGACACCAAGAGTGCAGCAGAAGAGGCAAGTCTTGTCGAAACAGCAGCATCAGCAATTGAGCCGACTGTCGACCAGACTGCCTTTTCAGTCTCCAGTGACATCAGCTCTCAACCTCCAGCTGTTGATGACGACTTAGTCAAAGACGTAGATGTGGAAATCGTCTCTGCTCCGCACGAGATTCAAGAAACTGTTGAAAATCTGGCTGTGGATGAAGAGAGTGCACCTGCTGAGAATGAACAACCTGCTGAAAGCGACGAACTGGTTGTATCTCCGCTCGAAAATGAGTCTGCGCAAGAGGAGGAAACTGTCAACCAGATTGAGCCAAAAGTCGACAGTAACCTGGATGAGAAGCACCATGAAGACGAAGTCGCTGCGGTGGAAGAAGCGACTGAAGCGCCTGGGTCAACTGAGACTACAGCCATTCAACCTGAAATCGTTGTCTCCATGCCATCTGAACCAGACTCACCTGCAGATGCAGACGTTGCGGATATTCCTGATGCAAAGACTCAGTCAACGGTTGCCCAGGAACATGATCTAGATGGGCCAACCACAGCAGCAAACACCAGCGAAATTGATGCTGACGCGACGCCTTCGCAACTTGACGCAGCCCCTGTGGATGATATTTATGCAGATGAGTACAATGAGTTTGACGACGACGGAGCTGGTGATGAAGCTGCTGAGCCGACTGACATGCTCGATGAGCAAACTGCTGATCCGGAAGACCAAATGGGTAGTGGGAACGTTCCTCTCGACGGACTGCTGTCTTTGGCTGATCAGATAACCGAAGTTGCTCCAGAAGTGCCCTCAAGCGCTGATGTGAGTGCAACAACGAGCGATGACAACGCACCTTCCGATCCTGCAGATGGCGTTCCTACTGACGCTGCAGAGGGCGTCCTCACTTCCAGCAAAAGCGGTGATGACCTGTATGCTGACGAAGCTAATGCAGAGTTTGACGAAGCCCAATCTGGACCAAATAGTGCATGCTCCACCGAGACAGCAGAGCTTCCCCCGCAGGATTCGTCTGATGGTGAACCTGATGGGTTTAATGCACACCCAGTTTCTGATGAGGTTGTACAAGAGGAACCTCAAACAGAGGAGAGTCCTCAGTCACCCGAACCAAAGTTGCCCGAGATTGGTTGTGCTCCTGAAGAAGTGCCACCAACAGCGGATACCAATGTCGTTGAGGACGCACAGCCGCCGGTTGATATTGATGTGCAAGAGAATACGGATATCTCGGCACTTGCAGATAGCGATATACCACCTCCTAATCACGAGGATGTGGTTATCACGGCGTCCAAAAACTCACTTACCTCCTCGAGAGATTTGGGTGCCGAGGAAAACAAGGATTCTGAAGATGTTGCTGGCGATCTAGAAGCCACACCGCCTCCAGAAGACCAGAGTTTTCCATCATCCTTCAAAGCAAGTGCAGTGGAGGAAGTTACTTCGAGCCCAGAAGACGATAATGGTTCAAGTGAGGCTGCGCCAGCTCAAGAAAACGAGATTGAGTCCCCAGCTGGTGATTTTGTGGAGGCTGAGAATGCTGAAGATCGCTCAGTAAGTCGGGGAGCAGACTCGTACGCTGAAGACGGCTTTGATTTTGAACCAGAAGAAGAAGAGGAGCAGGAGCCTGCACTGTTGCCGAGTTCTGTTGATACAACGGAAGCAGAGAGCTTAGCATATCAGAAAGATAGCGAAGGAGCTGAAGCTACCGAGCAACCTCCTACATCAGTTACTGAAGCGAAGGAGCCAGCCGAAATAGTGGAGCAGCCTCTGAAGGCAGTAGAACTTAGTGAAGAAGTTTCGGAGCAGGATGGAGGCCAAGGCGATTCAACAGAGCGACCAGAGGAGACGAATCAGCTTGCAGATGAAGTGGTCACGCATGCAGACAATGGAGGAACAGACGAACCAAACACGCGTTCTGATGATGCTTCCGAAGTTAGCCCAGAAGAACCGGTCCCAGCTGCCATCTCTGCTAGTGCAGATGCTGAGGATGTCGTTCCAAACGACAACGCCGTTGATATTGATGCTAAGCTCGTAGCAGTACCTGCAGTCACGAGCGCTGATGCTGAAGCAGGAAAAGAAGCAGACGCCGCTGACGAGTACGGTGAAGAGTTTGCCGATGCAGATTTCGAAGAGTCCGAGACTAGTAGAAGCGACAGCACTGAGAAATCGTCGCCGCCAGCAGTTGAAGCGGTCGAACCGATCGAGACAATCGAGCAACCCCAGGAGGCTCCAGGAACCATTGAGATTGCCTCTGAACAAGAAGGAAACCAAGGCGACCTGGAAGCGCAAGTGGAAGAAGCGAGCCATGTCGCTGACGCAGAGATTGCGCCGACAGAGCTAGGGAAAATAGACGACCCTGACACTCTTTCAGCTGGCATTCCTGTATCTACTGACGAGTGTGTTGATCTACCAGCTACGAGTGGCAGTGCCATTGACGTGTCCGAAGCTGATAAAACAGAAGAACTGACTCCAGCTGCTGATCCTGCTAGTGCAGTTGCTGGAGAAGCCGCACCGATTGGCGACACTCCTACTACAGATGCTGGAGATGCTACAAACACCGATGCGCAAGGAAAAGAAGGAGCCGATATCGCTGATGAGTACGGCGAAGATTTCGGTGATCCAGAATTCGAGGAGACTGAAAATGTGAGTGACGAGCAGTCACCGCCTCCGTTGGCTGAAGTCTCTGAGCCAATCGAAACAGTTGAGCAAACTCAGGAGGCACCAGGAAACTGTGATGCTACTTTGGAGCAGAGTGGGGAGCAAGGTGATTCAGAGAATCAGACACAGGAGGCGAGGGAGCTCGTAGATGTGGATAATGAATCTGCGGATTCTGGAAACACTGACGAACCTGACAAGTCATCAGAAGACATTCCTGTGGGATCTGACGAGCAGATCGAACCGTTGGTCTCCAGTGAAAGTGCGGCTGATAGTCCCGAAGCTAGTGGTGGTGAACCGGCTTCAGCTACTGTTCCTGCAAGCGCAGATGCTGAAGGCGCAGTGTCAATCGACGACTCTACTGAAAACGACACGACAGGTGATGCTGATCTTGCACCAGAATCATCTATCATAAGCGCTGCGGACGAGTACGGTGGAGATTACGGTGACGCAGATTTTGAAGCGACTGAGAGCAGCCCACCTAACGATGTTGCTACTGGATCTCAAAGTGAGAGCCCCAACTCGCCGACACTGGAAGCAAATGACACTGGAAACGAGGCTGTGTCTTCTGACGACGGTTCTGTGCCTGAGGCTACCGTTGCCGCCTCTACAGAGAATGAACAGGTTGACCAGCAAGATGACGATGCAGCAGCGGTGGCAATTGATGCAAATGACGAATCGAATCCTGAACCAACTACTGTAGAGGACGCATTTCAAATCAGTGATGCCGAGATCACAAGCGCTCCTGTCAGCGAAGTGTCGGATGGGCCTGGCGACTCGAGGATCCCCATTTCATCTGAAGCTGCTCCATCGGAAGACAATGTTCATCAAAGTGAAGAGCCAACTGATCCTCCAGTGCTGACCAGCGAGGAAAATCAAGGACAGTATGGCAATGACACTGCGGATTCAGTAAATGATTCGCAGTGTGAAGAAGCAGAGGATGCTGTGGTGGTAGTAGCTGAGAGTCCTGCTGTTTCTGTCGAGATCCAGCCTGTGAGTGTTGATATGGAGAGCAACGCCGAGCCCCAGCAAACTGTTGAAGCTGTTGGGGTCGAGACTGCTGTAGAAAGTGGGGAGGGAGGTCTGAAAGTAGATGCCACCTCTGATGATACGGAAGTACCACCAAGCGCTGCGCTGGAGGCTAAACGAGGAGATGTCGGCGACAAATACTCTGAAAGCTATGGCCATGAAGGCGAGTTTGCGGATCCCGAAAGTGACATGAAAAGTGACTCGCTTTCTCCTGACGAGGAATCGCCAGCTTTGGATAAAAAGGAAGATGTTGATACTGCCGCTCAAGATTCTTTCGAGGAGATGAATGAAATCGAGCAGCAGCCTGCTGAAGAACGCGTGAGCACGTCGGAGGACTTGGATATCCCAACTGCAACGGCGGCAGCAGATCCTCACCCGGATGCCATCGAGAATGACTCACCACTTGAGTCAGTTTCATCGAGTGCTCACAGCGAAAGTGACCAGGGCAATGCAAATGAGCAGACTTCATCCAATGAAGGCGAGATTTCACTTGAACCAGAAACACCTGAAACTGAAGAAGCTCAACTCGAAGACGCTCCGGCCACCTCAGACGTTCTCAACTCTACTGGTGAGAGCCCAATCGATGAGCCTTCTTACGAAGTCGATTATGCTGGTGATGTTGATCAACCAAGAGAGAACGCTCCAAGTGAAGTGGAGCCACAAGTGGAAGAAGACTCTGCTGCTGTCGATCCCATTGGTGTCATGGGAGAGACCAGTGATGCGATCGATTCAGACCGAGAGAATGCTGACCAAGACGAGAGTGGGGTGCAAGATCTTGATCACAAACAAGCATTGGCTGAAGCGGTACTCGAACCGGAAGCTCAAGGTTTGCAAGCAGATTCTAGTCGGAAGATCGAAAGTGAGACCTCGGCTCCAGTGGAAGAAGCTGTAGGTGTTGATTCCACTGTGGAAGAAGTCGCAAATCCGAATGCAGCTGACGTTGAAGCACCGCAGCAACAAGAAAGCGAGGAAGCTACCAATGCAGATAATCAGCAAGGAGGAGATGAGGTAACTGCAGACGACTCGAGCTTTGTTGATCCGAGTGGAATGGCCGAAGCTGAAGTCGAACATATCGATGAAACGCCGCCGGTCACCACTTCTGATGATGATGTGGCTGAATCTGCTGTGCCCCAGGGAGAAAAGGAAGACAAGGGAGTGACTCCAGGAGAACCAGGAGTTGACAATGAGAAAGGCGAGTCGATTGAGCCTGAGCGAGATGTGGCTGGTGCTGTGGCGCTTGAAAACGGCGATGTCCAAGATCATGTGCACGCTACTGAATTTCCTCCAGATGAGAGTGAAGGAATCGGCAAGGAAGTTGACAGTGTAGACGTCGACGCTGTGCCAGAAACAGCAACGGCTCTGCCGACAGAGAGAGAAGAAGGCGAAAACGACACGGCTGAACCGGGCACATCAAACGAAAGCTCTTCTGCACATGAGACAGGAGCATCACTAGAAGAAGCACCAGTTTCAGAAGAGCTATCCAAAGTGAGCGAGACTCAGCAATCAGCACCAGAGTTTGCCTCGTACGGTGATTTCGAAGACCAAGGCGATTCAGAGACTTCGCCTCCTCTCATGAATGAGCCGACATCAACGCTGGAGGCAGACGTTGTCGACAATGAGGGAGTCACAGAGTCGTCACAAGTTGCTGCCGACGACGTGGTCAGTGATGGTGATCAGGCTGAACTTCTGCAAGAAGCAGCTTCAGCTGAAGAAAGCGAGCCACTGCAGGTCGTTGAGGATACTGCTGACGGTGAACGTGACTACGAGCGAGAGACCGAACAAGAGCCCGTTAAAAAGAGCGAGCTACCACCATCGATTGAGCCAGACAGTCTTCCATCAGAGGCAGGAACAAAATCAGCAGAGCCTCCTGCGATGCCTTCGGATGAAACCTTGGAGGCAGAGAATGGAGACTTATCGGCAGAGCCCGCAGCCTCTGTAGATGAGGAAGCACAACAAATCGAAGATCAGGCTGGCCCAGTTGCTGAGAACGCTGAGCTTTTTGAGTCAGATGAAGTGGAAAGTGACAGCACTCTCACTGAGACTGAGCAACCAGTGAGCGAGGAGCTACAGAAGGTCGAGGTCGATACTACTGCACCTGAAGCAAGCGTCTCACTTGACACAGAAGATGAGGTAGTACCTCCAGTTGACGTGGACGAGCCAGTTGTTGAAGAAAATGTCGAGCAACTGGGTTACGCCCTTAGCTGTGATCCAGCTGAGATTGGAGCATCCGGCGCTGGTGAGAGCGAGCCTGAACTAGCAGAGGCGGTATCAGCAGACGAGCCCACATTACAAGTGGCAGCGAAGTCGCAACCAGAAGCGGAATCGCCAACGCTGGACGAGTACGAGGATTTTGAAACTGAAGCAGAAGCGCTCATCGCAGCCACTACTGTTGAAGCTGATACCAATGGCGTAGTAGTCAAGGAAGAAGCTGAGTAAGTGGGTCTTGTATCAGGCGGCGAGTCACTTGCAACTATTGACTCGGAGGTAGCCCAACCAGTTGAGAATGGTGCTTCTGGCGACGCTGATGGTGAAGCTGAACAGGCTGAGGCTGGAACAACTGAACCCACATTACAAGTCCCAGCTGAACAGCACCCAGGGGCTGAAGAAACCGCGTCACCAAAGATTGACGAGTACGACGATTTTGGGGCTGAAGCTGAGGCGGTCGTTGTCGAGATCGCAGTAGACGAGCCTCCTGTTACACCGCCAGCTCCAGAATCAGCCGACGCGTACGATGACTTTGAAGCGGACGCAGAGCCAACGATCCAAGTGCAGCCTGTGCGTGACGACGACGCTGCGCAAGCCACACCAGCCATGGGAAGTACATCGCCGGGTTCTGATCTGTACGACGAGTTTGAAGGAGACGACGATGCTGCTTCTCCTCCTGCTCAGGTCTCATCACCACCACCTGTGGAGAAGGGCGTCGAACCGCTAGAGAGGACCCCAAACCTCACAGAGAGCGCGACTACCAATGATGAGGACGAGTATGCTGAAGAAGATGAGTACAATGACTTTGAAGACGAGCAGGAGGCTGAGAAGAAGCCCTTGTCAGCAATAGAACAGAGCAGCACTCGATCGATTCTGTCGACTGGTTCTACGCCGAGAGAAGTTGAGGAAGACGAGGAGCCGCCTTCAGCAGCACCGGCTATTGGTGCAAAGCCTAAAGACGCTAGCGAGTGCGATGACGAGGACTACGCTGTCGAAGAAGACTTTGAAGATGACGAGAAGCCCAGTGGTACGCTGCCAAATCAAAATGGAGCCACCGTGACTACCACCCCAACAGCGACAGCGAAACCCGCACAAGACGACGGGGAGAACGAGTACGAGGCGGACTACGACGCCGAGTACGACGATTTTGACGAGTAATTATCTCCATCCACAACGCACAACAAAACGCTTTCATGAACATCTATGTGCAATATATCCAACACGTGTGCTTTACCTACCTTCCCAGTTCGTTCATCTTCATCTATTCTGCTCTAAAGTCGCTCTTGCCGCCGGTTTTCTCCACAAGGCGTGTGTTCTCGATCACAATATCGTGCGAGAGCGCCTTGCACATGTCGTAGACGCAAAGCGCAGCGACGGACGCGCCGGTGAGCGCCTCCATCTCCACGCCAGTCTTGTGGGTCACGCGCACGCGGCACTCGATCTCGATCGCGTCCTCACCCGCGACGCGGATCTGGATCTGGCAGTCCTCGATGGGCAGTGGGTGACAGAACGGGATCAACGCGCTCGTCTGCTTGGCACCGAGTACGCCGGCGATGATCGCGGTCGTGCCGATCGGACCTTTCGGACCCACGAGCAGCTCATTGCCGTTGTCAGATGCTGCTGCTGCTGCTGATGATGATGACGGACCAGCGAGTCGCCGTAGCTCCGCGAGCACGGCAGGCGGTAAGCGAATGGTCGTTCTGGCGGTCGCTGAGCGCTGCGTCACGCGCTTGTCGCCGACGTTCACCATCTGCGGCGCCTTGCCGTCGGGCGACACGTGCGAGAACTTGGACGGTGCAGTAGCGTCAGCATCGGAAGGTGCGGACATGCTGAAGCCACTGCTGCGTTGCAGCCAGAACGCGTGCTGGGAGTGCGAACAAAGGGCTGGAGATGAAGTGATGCGGTGGTTCTGTGCAGTAGGACGGTAGTCTGGTTTGCACAGCGCATGCGCGGCGGCGCGCGATCGCCCCAGCAGCAGCTTCATGGTCGTTGTCATCATCGATGCGGATGGATGGATATTTTGATTTGCGAGTGCTTCAAAGGTAAGTGGACATAGTTTGCGAGCCATTTTGTGTTTGAGGTGGACACCCAGTATTTGAACACCATTTAATCACGATTGACAAAAATCCACCTTGATATGATAAACACTCTACCCAACCACATTTACTGAAGGGCAGTGAGAGGAAGACCTCATATAATGGGCACATTTAGAATATAATACTGCTATTGTACATGTTAATCCATAATATCGTAAAAGAAAAATGAGCCTATTTATTACTTTAATAGAGGGGTTGAACTGAATCGCAGAGCGCTCAGGAAAAAAACACCCGCCCTCCCTGTGTCCCTCCGTCCCCCTCTCGGCGCGCGCTTTCCCTTG
>JAASFU010000481.1:0-21888 GCA_023333955.1 Globisporangium paroecandrum | reverse complement strand
CGCTGCAACGAAGAGCTTCGATCTCCAAAAGACCCAGGACAGAGAGACGTCAGTCACAACAATGCTCACAGCGCGCGACTCATGCGTGATCGCGGCCACGGCGCTGGCGCTGCTCGCGTACCAGAAGAGCTCCTCGTACTACGCGCGCTGGAAGGGCAGTCGCGCACGCGAGCGCCACCCGCTCATCCCGGCGCAGATCGCCACCATGGACGACCAGATGGACACATGCGACGATGGCATCCCGCGGCGCATCCGCAAGGCCGAGACCGGTGCGTCCTATTCTAATGGCAGTGTTGCTGTGTTGCTGTGCGGGATTGTAGTACTTACCATAGAGCTCACCTTGCTGCTGTTGTGGTGTAGTGCTGAACCGCCGCACATCCCGCATCATCCTGGTGCTTGAAGCGAGTTGCGATATGTTCAACCAGCAAGCCGTGCTTCGAACAGGTGCAGTCCTTAACCTTCTCTTTCTGTCTATCTAACTGTATGACTACGAGGCTCTGACGCTATAGGCTCTGTGAACGTTGTGGTGTTGACAGCGGAATGCATGGGCATCCAGCACGTGTGGATCGTCGAGCCTGCGTTCTACAAGCAGCACAAGACCGAGCGCCACATTGCACGCGTGAGTTCCGCCAATCCAATCAATCCACTCTGGTACAATTGCTACCTGTGTTGACTGAGTATACTCATTGTATCCACCATGATTGTGCTTGTTTGGTTCTATAGGAGGCAGTCAACTGGCTGTCGATCCGTCGCTTCAAGACCACGCAGGCGTGCATCGACGCGCTCTTGAGCAACGGCTACGAGATCTGGGCGACGGATCTGAGCCAGGACGCGATCTCGCTGGAAACCCCGGAGCTGGAGCTGCCGGACCGCGTGGCGATCGTCATGGGCCGCGAGGCGGACGGTGTGAGCCGAACCATGCTCGACGCCGCGGACCGCCGCGTATACCTGCCGATCCACGGTTTCGCGGATTCGCTGAACCTGAACGTGGCCACGGGCATGGTGCTCCTGCGTCTCTTCTTTATGTGTCCCGAGGCGCGCGGCGCGATGCTGCCGAACGAGCGCGAGCAGCTGCGTGACGTCTGGTATCGGCGCATGGTCAAGGGCGACGAGAACGTGGATGTCTTTCTCGCGGCCCCGCCGGCGCCGTACTGCGACCTGCGCCGCCCCGATGACCACCGCGGCGCGTGGATGGGCGGCAAGGTCAAGCGGAGGATCATCAAGAAAGAGCACCAAATCCGCGCGGACGAGATCGCTGCCACCAGTGGTGTGTCCAACTGAGTGAGACACAATATGCTCACATGTAGTAGACACTGTGTTGAGGCAATGGTGAATTCAGTAGAAGCCATTTGAATACCACGATATCGACGCAACATGCAGAGTTCTGTTTTATTATTGGGTAGTATTTTCTAAAGTATAGGGAAATCTCTCATAGTTCCTTCATCATCAGCAGCAGTTTAGTTCGCCTTGAGCTTACTGCTGCGGGTACTGATCGCCTGGTCGCCATAGAACCCACCGCAGGCGCGTCGGAGCTCTTGGACTACCCCGTGCGACGTGTACACGAAGAACGGCGCGGCGAAGACGTCGATCGTGTAGTGGGTCTTCTGCACCACGACCATGGAGCCCGTGGTGAGCGCCACCGCGAGGAAGAGCACCTTCCAGCGCCAGTGCGCGCGGCGGCAGGCGAGGAACACGAGGTACGTCGTGGCCGTGTGGCCGCTGAAGAACAGGTCGCGCACGAAGATATTGCCATCGGCGTGCGCGATCGGGTCCACGAGCGGGATCATTCCCTGCGGGGCTTCCAGGGGCGTCAGGTACAGCACGATCTAGTCATCGCATTGCCAGTTGTGTCAGTACAAATAGGATACTGAGGTAGCCAAGCCTTAGGCCCTGAAGACACCAAACGCACCATGCGCACCCACATGACGAGCGTGTTGGTTTGCGAGAACTCGATGAGCAGGTCGGGCTTGTCGAAGTCGTAGACGCAGCCACCGATGATCGCGCCGTAGACGAGGAAGAAGAGCGGCACAGAGAGGTCGTGCGCGTCCAAGAACGGCAGGATCGGATCCGAGAGCGCCGCGAAGCGCTCAATGTCCGTCCGGTTTTCGTGCCAACGGAGGAACCGGCCGTACGACTGGATCGTAAAGCTGTAAAGATATAGAGCACGCACACACAAGATCAGAGGCTAATAGTGATGGATACTAAACGCAACCGTAGAGACTCACATGAGCACGGCGACGGACGCGGCAAAGTCCAGCTTGCCCTGCCACGTGGTGCCGAAGAACTTCTCTCGCCAGACCTGACGCCACGTGCTGCAGACCTCCGAGTCGACCACCGCCGCCTTCGTCTGGGACACCGCTTCGTCCAGCACTTCCGAGAATGAGAGGTGTCGCGGCTTTGGGGACGCCAGCGAGGCGCCAGCATCAACAGGAAAGCCGCGAGCTTTCTGCGACGGCGACTGCGCGGCGAACTTGGGCGAATGCACGGTGCGCACCACCTCGAGCGCCTTGGCGTCGCCCGCGATCACGAGACTTGGACGAAGCTGCGCCAGTTTGAGAGTCGGTGGCAGTGGGGAAGTGGGGTCAGAGACATCGACGCTGCTGTTGCTGCTGCCGCTGCCGCTAGGCTGCGCGTAGGTCTCTACGAAACTCACTTGGACGCCATCGTGAGCCGTCATGATGCTGCAGTAGCTCTCTCGTTGGCCACTGCAGTCGACTAGCGTTTGAGAAGTAGCTGTTACACAGGAAGTCGGACCTCTGTGGGAAGACGACGAAAGTAGCGAGTCTGGTGCTGAGCTGGTTGGTGGGCGGTGGTCGCAGGGATTAAATGAAGGTCGCCCTGTTGCTGCTGCTGCTGCTAGGCAGGCAGATCTCTCAATGAGCCAATGTGAGCAGCGCAGCGCTGAGCTGAACGAGCTGAGCAGCGCGCTATTCGACTCGATTCGATAGTGTGAAGCCCCATGTCGATTTGTTTTTCTTCCTTCCACACATTCACTGAAGAGTAACGGCCCGAAACGAAACCGCTCGAAACCATCGAGCTGTTTTGAGCTGTTTTGACGCAGTCACTTGCGCGTTCTCCACCTCAGAAAACGATTGATTCTTTCGGCGAATATCACAGATCGCACTGGTGCTTGGGCAAAAAGTAAGCCGCGTCAGCCTGTTGAGTTTGGCGCACAATACACAAATGCACCAGCAATCCCCAAGTGTGTATGTATTATCTGGCTATCCATGATAGCATAAACTTGTCTCTTTGATTGCAGCGCGTTCTTGAGGGTGCATTTGGATCTTTTGTGACAATGTAAAACGACCAAGATGGCGCACGTCTGTCTGTCCACTCACATATGTATGTGAATCTATTGATGACACTTACTTCCGCAATGTTCGCATGGACCACAGACCTGGGCGGCGTCAGTTGTTTGCACGATCGACACGCGGCTGAAGGTCGCCCGGCGCTTGATTGAGGGAGGTGATGAGGAATCAGCTCAAGTGTAGGAACCATCACGAAGAAGAAGACAAGTCTCCCCCTTCTGGACTCATTGAGTTGTCGAGTTTTCATCACTTTCCGCAGTACTCTCGCACTGTCACCCCCTCTTCAGCAGCCACTCACAACCGTCACTATGGAGTGTCCTACGGTTCATACGTCCACTGCACTGCACTTTGCGCTTTCACTCCTGCCTACGTTGAATCAATACGCTCTCCGTGTCTGTCCTCGTTGTCCTCTTCGTGCGTGTCACGTCCTGGGTCGCTGGTGCACTCGTTGGCTCATAACGCTCAGCTTGTAATTGAGATACCTTCTTCAATTTGGTGTCGGCATCGGGTGATTCTCCAGCGGAACTCGACCGCCGAGGCGGGAGTTCGATCGTCTAAGATACGCGACCAAGAGCGTGGGTGGCTCTTACGCGTGGAGCCCTAAAAGCGGCCTTATTAATTGCATCATCGCGACCAAACGAATGCGCCCGGCCACTCAGGAGCAACATGCTACTACCAAAGACCCTCAAGACACCAAACGCACACAATGCAAACAAGAGCACGCATACATGCAAATACAGCGAAGCACATGCACAGAACCACAAGCAGCACGCACACGCCATCCACGCTCGCATTCGCTTACGCTCACCTTACAGCCTCACGATCGACGCTATTATAGCAAACTCGTCACCACAGAAGCGCCTCGCCTCCGCATACTGCACACACGCATGAGCGCGTGGTGCCCCCATTACTCAACTTTGGATACCTCTCGCTTTGTTTGCATCGTCATAGGGGGAATGAAAAAATAAGACACACGCCCCGTCGGATATGGCTAAACGAGCGTCACAATGGGGACGCAGGCGCACGCATCGGCGGGTGTTGGAGACTGGCGGATCGCGGGCGGTAGGCAGAGAGAGAGACGACGACGACGACGACGACGACGACGACGACGGCGCATGTGGCGCTCCATTCTGGTTGGAAGGCAACGAAAAGGAAAGTGAGCTTAGCAGCACATCTAACAGCTCTAACAAACACTCGTCTGACTCGCTATATACGAACCGTGAGTTATGCTGGATACAAACCTTACATCACGGTATCCCTCATATTCACAACGACACACATGCTGTGTGCAAGTTTTCTGTTTGAAATTTCAGTGTAGAGAAAAGAATAATGTACGTACAGTTGAGTGAGCCAATCAACTTGCCGCCAGTCACGTGCCTCCCTTTCCATCTTGCGAATCGTGCTTTCTACCACAAATGATCGCACAGCGACGGCATCGTGCGAAGCAAAGCGATGGGTGCTTGACAGCCAGGAGGTAGTCAACAGGGATCTATTTGGTGGGACGCTGTGCGCAGGCAGGCTTTCAGAGCATGGATTTTCTCCGAGCAGCAAAAATCCTGTATATCCATCCATATATCTCGCATTGTGGGCCATGTGTTTGGCACGCCTGGAGTTTTTAGAGGCTCTACCTCAGACAAAAAGTGTCCTGGATGTTCTCCACCGTCTCTCCGTTGGTCATTTGGCCATGCATGCGAAGAAATAGAAAGTGACTTCAAACCACTTTTTTTGCTTTTTCGGTCGCGTTTAAATTCGCGGTACCTCATCTGCTGTAAGATCAATCATTTTCTTTCTTTGGAACGCAACACATGCGCATGGCAGCCATGAATGACATGGTATCAATCATGTTATGGAGATTCTAAAGCATCAAAATGGTGGAAAATGCTGCCCCACTGCTGCTCGATTGCGTCAAGCCCTCGCCAGCCAGCACAAGCAGCAAGAAGAGCGAGGCTCACCCAAATTGGTCACTCGTGAGGAGTAGGAAGAGGGGCGTGGGTCCTTTCCTCTATCACGCGAGATGTGAAAGTGGTCTCACTGCCTTAAAGATTTCCTTTCTCCCATAGTATTCTAATAATCTATGGGAATTCCGTTGCGACGGTTGACGATGAAACCTAATCGTGCAGGACAAAACGAAGGGAAGAACCCCATATAAAAAACACACACACACACACAGCACAAATAAATGCTTTAACATCTTTGTCTCTGGGTAGGGGTAACCACCCCTTGTTTAACCACCTACCAGTCGTCATGTCGCATAATTTTCTTCCCACATCACCCACAAACCCAGTAAGAGCACCTTTGGTTACGGACTCGGGACGCGCTGCTGATTAGATTACGGTGGGTTGTCAACTTGCCCTCAACAAACTTGGGTGGCCAGTTCCGATTCTCCGACAAGGGCAACAGGCGCATTCCTTCGACCACTCGCATCAGCATCGGCGGCCCGTGTCTCCGTCCATTTGCCCCTGCCGACTACCGCCATGCCCTCCTCTCTACCCATAGCGTCTGCGTCAAGCCCACCACCTGCTGCTGCGTCTTCTTTAATGGTGCTCGTGCCGGCGGCGCGCAGGCGGAACGTCAAGCCCAAGGCGAAAGCGGCGGCGGCTAAGGGAAAGACGACCAAGGTGAAGGCGAAGATCAAGGAGCCCAAGCGCCCCAAGCTCAAGTGGCGTACGCGCGACTCGCAGAACTCGCAGCTCTACAACCTGCAGCTCGACATCAACGACTTGCAGCAGGAGATCCAGCACCTGCGGCAGATGCGCGACATCCTGAGCGCGCAGCGGCTCAACCGCATGGACGACCACGACGGCTCGTACGTCAAGGTCGTGCGCGAGTACCACCGCGTGTTCCAGCACGGCTTCCATGCGGTCGTGCCGCTCGAGAGCGGTCAGTACGTCAACACCATGGAGTTCCTCTCGCGCGTCATGGACGAGCGCGTGTCGATCGGCCGCTTTGTTGGCCTCGACATGATGCGCGACCAGTGGACGCGCTACTCGACCGCGCTCTGCGACTTGGACCTGCGCTACATTTCCTCCAAGGTGCTCCCGCAGATGGACTACGTCACGCCTAGCGGCATCGTGCGCCCTGTCGCGATGGTGTCGTCCGAGGCGAGCTACGAGTCGATCTTCACGGTCGAGACGATCGAGATGATGTTCCCGCACCTGCTCCAGCACCGCAGCGTCGTCGAGAAGTTGCTCGGCCGCAAGTTCCGCGGACTCGCGCGCTTTGACTTCGTGTTCGACACGAATTCGCACCGCGTGATCGGCTATGACTTCCGCTTGGACTTTTTCGAGGCGTTCGCGCGACTTCTGCACGACCCAGAGGACCTCTGTCTGCTCTTTGAAGGCGCCAAGATCTCGGAAGAATTCCTGATTGGCGATCTGAACGTGTATCCGCAGTCTGCTGAGACGGGTGAGAGTAGCAGCAGCAACAGCAGCAACAGCAGCAGTGGCGAGAAGAGAAAGAGTAGCGGTGATAAAGATGGTGGTAATGAAACAGCGACAGCAGCAGGAACGCAGCAGCACTGGAACGATCCGATCGTGTCGAAATACCCCAGTCAGCGCAGAACTGCTCAGGAAGAGCAGGAGATGCGCACGCAACAGCTGCACTCGAAGCTCACCAACATTCTGGATCCAGCAGACAGAATTCCAGCAGTGTCATTCCCAATAGCCCCAGCAGTACTACCAGCACCGCAGTTTCCGAGATTACCAGCATTCCCAACAGTGGCAGCAGCATTCCCGCAGCAAGAGCAGCAGGCACTACAGAAGTATCCACAGCAACAGCATTATCATGCCGTGGGACAACCGAATCGTCCGCTGCCCTGGCAGCTACAGCTGACGAGCATTCTGCATGACGCACCCCCAGATGTGAACGAGCCTGAAGAAGAAATGAAGCACGAAGACAACTACCAGGTCCAGAGTCCAGAGTGGCGAGGCACACCGCCTCGCCTGCCGAGCATCTCGTACTTTCCTACTTCGGCTTCAGGTAGCAGCAACAACACCTCGTCCACTACCAGAAGCATTCCATTGCTCGGAAAACGATTGAATCCGTTCAGCAGCGAGCAATTCCAGTCGTTCCCTCAGTGATCGATCGGATCCAGTGAATGAACCCAGTTCAGCAAACCGACGTGGCGTTAGTTTGAGTGTAGTACGTGTGACGAGAGTGAGTGTTCGTATCGGTATTTTACGTGTTGACGGGTTGATGTGGTCGCTAGCTACAGCAATGCTTCGGTGCTGGCTGGCTGGCTGTGTGTGCATAAGCGCTATTTAATATTGGTATTAAATTAGTTCGGCTGATTCTTTTTTCTATATTTTCTGATCAACTGTTGAGGGGCTAGAGCATTTGAGCTCACCTTGCTGACACTTGTGACTTGTGACAGGTTCAGGCATACAAGAGAGAAAGCAAGCTAGGCAAGTTGTGCAATCATGTACAATGCATTCATCCGTTTACGATTTATCTATCGCTCTATAACTTTTTGGGGACTAACTCATCGCATTCTTCCTATGCATCTTTCTTGCCCAGGTGCGCCTCGAGCCGCTCGCTGAGCGAGTCGATGGCGCTGAACTGGCGCGTCCAGTGCGAGTTGTAAAGGAACGGCCGCAGATCGAAGCGGTTGTCGTCCGGAGAGTAGTTCTCGGCGTGGTACGACGGCGTGAGCGTCGTCATCTTGTGGCGGTTGAGCGAGTACGTGAGGAAGAAGCGCTTGACCTTGTCGGCGACCACGTGCGGCGCCAGGTGGTCCCACAGGTGTGTGAGCTTGCGGAACATCCAGTACGGGCCGCATCGGTCGATCTTGCGGAGACGGCCGAACCAGCCAAGCTCCTCGGAGGTCATTGTGAGCGTTGTCAGCAAATCGGAGGCGTCAGCAGACTCCTCAGCGCTCGAAAGCGCGCCGACAACAGCGCTCAGAGATGGGTAGTTGTACTTTGTCGCTCCCCAGCGCAGCAACTTCTTCAGGTCGCGCTTGCAGACCGCGCCGATCGGGTTCAAATCGCCACTGCTGCAGTCGTACTTGGTCATGGAGCCCAGCAAGCCTTCGTCGACGTTGCCCGAGCTGAGCACGAGAAGGAAGCCCTTCTTAGAGCGCACCCACGGCAGCAACTGTGCAAGCATGTAGCTCATGACCATGCGCAAACGCGCCTGGATGTTCTGGAGCGCAAAGTCCTGGGTCAAGTCGCCGCCCGACTCCACTGGCTCGGGCTTCTTCCCCGTGAGTAAAGTGAACGTACCGATCACAGCGTCGACCATCGTGTCCATGCCCATTTCCAGGTGGTACGAGCCGATTTCGGCTGCGAGTGCAGACGCGGTCTTGGCTTTCGCGGCCGTGAGCACGCTGCGCGTGCCCATGCACGTCGTGTGCAGCACGTGGTAGGCGAACTCTTGCGAAGTGGGCACCTTGAACTCCTGTCCTTGCGTGCCCATGATGCGCTGTACGTCCTGAATCACGCGCTTGTCACCACGGTTCGCAGCCTCAACGACAAGGTGGCACATGACACCAACGATGCATGCGACCGAAGACGAGTCGGCGCCGCCCGAGAGCGAAAGGAAGAAGCCCGAGCCGCCGCTGCGGCGCAGGTAGTCCCAGAGCCAGCACGCAGGTCCGAGCGCAATCTCCTCTTCAGGTTCGTGGTACTTGACGTCGATCGGCGCAGTGGGGCGAACGAACGCTTCTTCATCGTGACACAAGCTGAAGTTGACGTTGATCTTCGGGATGACGGTGTCGAGCGAACTCGCCTGCTCACTTCGACTGCTGAACGCGCCGCGGTACGAGCGCACGTCGTCTAAATCGACAGTCGCAGTGACGACCTCGACATCTCGGACGGAGAACTGAGACCCCTGGGCCACGACCTCGCCATTCACGACGATGACAGCACAGCCATCGTAGTAGAGGCGACCGCCGTCACAGCCCTGCTGGTTCGCGTACAAGTACACACCGCCGCTCTTGGAGGTAGCGCCACGGATGAGGTCCATGCGCTGGTGCAGCTTGCGCAGCTGGTGATGCGATCCGGAGCCGTTGCCGATGATCTCAACACCCGCAAGACAGAGGTTGATGTGTGGGCCGTCAGGCGTGAAGAGCTCCTCGCAGGTCTCAGCAGAGCACGACGTGTCGAGCGTGTTGAGCGCGCCGACGCCGAACGGCACGTGCACCAAGCCCGTGAGCTTCTGGATGTTTGGCGGCAGCACGTGGTCGTGCAGGATGCGGTCCTTCGTGGGCTTCCAGGTCGTGAACCAGCGCTTTTCGTGACAGTTGCCGTCGTCGGCGAGGAAGAGCTTGGGGCGGATGAAGAGGATCTTCTGGTCGAGGCAGTAGACGCGGCAGTTGTAGCGCACGCCGTCGTGCATCACGGGCATGCCGATGTCACACAGGATGCCGTTGGTCACGTCGGACTTGAGGATCGTCTCCATGGACTCCCAGCAGTGGTAGAATGTGTCTTGCTCGAGGAAGTGGTCTTCACAGCCGTAGCCGCAGACCTCGAGCTCGGGGCCGAGGCGGTAGGTGGCGCCACGCGCCTTGGCTTCGCGGATCGAGGTGAGGATGCGCTCGAGGTTGCCATCGAAGTCCAACGCCCACTGGTTCAAGTTGCAAGTCGCGACGGTCACAAGCGCGCTCATCGTTTGGTATTGAGGCTTGAAGGGTATTGACAGGCTTGGAGCTTGGAGCTGGTGTGTGCGAGTATGTGCGCGTGTGTGTTGAGCTTGGCGAATTGAGGAATGAACTGGAGGAGCACAGGCTGCGAGGCGGCAGGCAGGGCTCTGTTGGAAGATCTCCCATATGTAGGACTAGGACAGGCTCGGGCGTTGCGTTTGTTGGCTCTCCAGGATGTAGGACTGACTGAGTGGTGTTCAGTGGATTGTGCTACGATCGTGTTAATTGCACAGGCGTTCGTTCTTCGATAGTAACCGGTTTGTCCTCTTGAAGGTGCCCTCCCCCCAATCTTCAACCGCATGGCTTTTTGCCGAGATTCAACTTGAACGTCCGTCGTCGTGCGTGTTCTAACAACAGAGACGAGGTCGCCGAGCGCGCCCGATGCAAGCAGAGCCAACCAACCGTTGAGCCAAGTTTGTCCACTCGTTGCAGTGCACCGTGGGAGTGGTGGCCAAGTGGACACAGCAACGCGAATGCGCAACGTACCGTAGGGGCGACGTCACGCCCGATCCGCTTCGTCACTGGACGGCTCAGCTGGTGGAAAAACGCGCACGTGGCACAGAATCGGAACACGTGGGGCGTCTCATTGGCGCTCGAGCCATACAGAGAGAGAGAGAGAGAGAGAGAGATTCAAAGCTGTTGGCAATTGGCAGGAGCAACTGGGGCTGCGAGTGTGCAAAAAGGGTCGCTAAGTTGTTCTCCTGTTTTGCAAATCCGAGCCTGCGGATCCTCTGACTGGATCTGAATTCGTCCACGACTGGCTGACGAATTTCGACACTAGGATGCCTAGATGCAGGCGATTGTAGTTTAGTATTACCCACGGCGGAGCATATTTGCGTGTATGTGGTCAGAGAATACATTTACTTGATTGCATCCCTTACACTTCCTCCTTTACTAAGTAAATCTAGATTAGCATCTATAAAACGTAAAAAAATGGTGGTCATCTGCAAGTTGAATCTGGGGAACTCTGATCCCACTGTCCGGTCTGTCTCACATTGCAGGCAAGTTCAAGCTGCGTGACTCGTCCCATTTTCCTCTCGCGATTGGCCCTGAGTGAGTGAGTCAAAGCGATCGAGACTGCGGCGAGCGCGCGCCGTGATCAAGAAGTCGGTCAGACGGCCCCAGCGTTTGCTTGCCAGGATCGCCGGCGTGTTTCCAGAGAGCCAACTGGAGCAAAGCAGCAGCTGTGCAAACCACGAGAACGTTCGCGCGAGGGTGTGTTCGTTTTGAGTGAATCACTTTTGAGGTGATCACTCAATTCGCTGGCGTGCATCCCCTCTTGACTGTCTCACAAAAAGCGCAAACTCTCGACCAAGTTGAATCTGCGCAGGAGAAAGCGGGTTGAAGAACGAAAAGAGCTCGCAGATCACATCTCACGTTCGAGGTGGCGCGGCCCAAGTCAACCCGTTTGCATAGAGAATCAAGTTCAAAGCCACAGGAAGTAGAGCCAGAGGTCCCAGTTCGAAGTGGTGCAGATGATCGTGCACCTATCTTTGTTGTAGTCAGTCGTGCTCGCTTTGGATTGTTTTTTAGAATCTCGTTTCTAGATTCTCTTGCTTCAAGGCGACAGCCTGGGTACCTGGATGAACGTGAATGCATGCAATTTATGTTAACTTTAGTATGGATACGCACCTCATCTCCTCTCCTCTTAATCCTCGTGCGTCTCTGCGTCCTGCGCGCGCTGCAACTCGCGATCGAGGCGCTTGAGGTCCCCTTTGTCCAGCTCGCCGCTGCCGTCCTTGTCGAGCTTCTGGAACTGCGCGAGGATGCCGTCGATGCCGTCCTGGTCCGCCTTGTTGAGCTTCACGAGCATGTACGAGAGGTACTCGAGCTTCGAGACCTTGCCGTCGCCATCCGAGTCCATCGCCAGCAGCTCCTTCATGCTGATTTTCTACACAACACCGCACAAATATCAGTCAATGCCAGCCATTCGTCCTCAATTGCCCAATAGCCACTAAGGATCACAAACCTACCGATTTCATGACCGAGCGCTTGCTGATCTCTTCGACGACCGAGCCAATGCCGTGGGCCACAGACACCACCGCCAGCGGCAGGTAGAAGATCGCAAAGATGCGCGCAGCCTCGGACGTGGGCGATCGGTCGCCAAAGCCCACGGTCGTGATCGTGATGATGCTGTAGTAGAAGCAGTCGAGGATGGGCCAGCCCTCGATGGCGCCGATGATCAGTCCTCCGCCGATGGACACGGCGATCGGCAGTAGCGCGTTCAGGATCGCCTTGTTGCTATCTGAGAAGAGCACGCGGCACCACTTCGGTACGCGTCGCTTCTTCTTGTTCTTCTTGTGATTCGATGACGAGACCGGCACGGCGAGCGAGAGCTCCTTGTCGTTCGCTGGGTTGTTCGCAGCGAGCGCCTGCGAGTTCGCGGCCGAGTGCGCGCTGTCGACGTTGCTGAGCAGCTTCTGCGTCGCTTCCTTCGCGATGCCCTTCTGGCGTTCCAGGAAGAGCCTCGCGAGACGGCCGAGCGCCAGACCGATCGTGCAGATGCCGTAGAATACAAAGAAGATCGTGAACGCCTTGCCGGTCGTGGTGAGCGGGATGACGTCACCGTAACCGACGGTCGTGACGATCACCATCGCGAAGTAGACGCAGTCCACGACCGACCAGCCCTCCACAAAGTGGTAGAAGAGGATGCTCACGCCGATGTACGAGAGCACGAGGAAGAGCGCCACGAGGTTCGCGCGCGACGAGCCCTCGCTAGAGCGCGCGTTCTCGGCGCCCATGACGATGGACTTTGGCGCCATGCCGCCACCACCATTGTTGCGTCGGACGCTCGGCATGTCAAATATGGACTAGAGACGAGTAGACATGTCGTCAGCCGAAGTAGAAATGGATCTCACAAAAAGTAAAGCGCGCAATAAAGGTTGACTTACGGTCTTTCGTCTGGGGCTAGCAGCGGAGCTGGAGCTGCTCGAGGAGCCCGAGCTAGGGCGAAACGTGAACCGCGAGGGCTGGTAAATGGGAATGGTAACGTACACATTGTTAAAGTCCGCGAAGGCTGCTGTCGAATGATCTGGGTCCTGCTGAGAGGGGAACGTACCCTTGTAGGTCCTGGGAGCATCGTCACCATCGAAGGGCCCCACTGCTTCCGGATCACTCGACTGAGTATTTGGCTGATAGCACACACAGTTGACAAACAAGCGTCAAGTGAGCCGTAGCGTAAGGACTTCTAGGCAATGCTCAACAGAGAGACGAACGTATCGCCACGACCATGCTGCTTCTTGGCTGGATTGATCGAGGGAGCGCTTTGAATCAACTGACCGTCTACCCTGTGAAGCCAAGCGCGCGCTCAGGTCGACGAGTTCTCCAGATTACAAATGCGCAGGTTGAGTCTCTCTCATTCCGGCCTGAAAATAGGAAAGACGGTAGGTCTTCGATTGGGATCCCAGCCTTGGGTGCGACCAATTGTGGTACTTTATGCGAAGGTGCTGGGTCTGCATTTAGACACTCGTAGTGAGAGCGAAAATGTAGAACACGGCGCAAAGCCTCGATTAGCACTCAAGTATATAGTCAATGAAAGGCACGGAATTCAGCGATTAAAGAAGACTGCTACTCAATGTTAATACGGCAGTCCTCTCGGTCTTCGCGGCTTTGGATTCCTGCCGTTGGAATCAGACGCTGGTCTCGGACTCATGGCTACTGGCACGAACTTTGGCAGTTGCGTGCTTGGGGTTTCTGGAGATTCCGAGAGCACTTGATGCGACTGGAGAGTGGCGAAAAGAAGCGCGCAGAGTGCGAGCTGCTTGATGAATTTCACTAGACGCATGGTTGCGGTTTGGTTTGGACTTCTTGGGGTGTTTCAGGAACTGATGTAGAGAAGGCGCCGAATTGAAGAACAGACGAGAGGCTAAAGGTCTACATGGTATGTATACAGTACCTCATGTGTGGCCTCTCATGCTACGCTGGTAGGACTTCGTAGATAAGACGATGAGGTCTGCAGACAACCAAATCACCAGAGTCAGCCAGATGTGAGGATTGACAGACACACGAACAACCATTGGACCTTGATCTATAGATCTCAGGCGAGAACCGCAGCTGGCATGCGGAATTGCACACCCGACTGCAGCCCTTTATACTTTATCCCCTTTAAATCTCCACGCGAGCCGACCAACTCTTCACCAACAAAAAACGAGTGCAAGATGGAGTTCCGCTTCCTCTACCTTGTTCTTCACACCTGCAAGCCCGAGAACGACTGGCGCATGCCCTCTGTCGCTGCCGTCGCGGGTTTGTTCATCGTACTGCCGCCGGTCGCATTTATGATGAGCTGTTCCGTGCCCATGCGCTGCAGCGGCACGTTGGGCTTGATGCCCTTGGCCTTGAAGTGCTGCGCAAGTTGCAGTGGGATCTCCGCCAGCGTCTCCTTCGCGAGCCGCGCTGGATTTGTTCGAAACTGGTTGAACGGCACAAACTGCACACTGTAGGAATACAAATTCACAGAGAGAGAGCACAAAGCAGTCAGTACACTATCCCATCATCATCAGATAGACAGACGCATTCGTAAAACATACATGTCTCGCGCGGCGCTGCGATGTCTCGAGTCGTAGAGCAGCTTGCCATCACCGTCCAGTGTGTCCATCGCGGAGAAGTCCGCGCTGCCCACGCCGACGATCACGATCGAGAGCGGCAAAAAGCTCGCGGCCACGATCTCGTCGATCGTCGGCTGCATGTCCATGATCACGCCATCCGTGATGATCAGCAGCACAAAGTACTTGAGATTCTCGCCCTGAGGCTGCACGGCCGGGTTGGAGAAATGCGTCGCGATCGTCGCGGCCTGGCGGATCAGCGGCGCGAAGAATGTCGGGCCGTGCAGCTGCACGATCTGGAACGAGTTGGCGTACGCCTCCAGGATCCCCTGGATACCCTCGACTTCTGGTTGCGCTGGGTCCCAGGTCAATGGGAAGCAGTGGTTCACGTAGCCGTTCACTAGTCCGCCAAAGCCGTACGTCGGGAACTTTCGGTCTGCGTCGTACGGTTCGAGGATCGCGCCTGTGGCGCTGATCGCCGACTGGTAGTCGTTCATCCGGCCCGTATACCCGCCGCCAAGGTAATGCAAGCTGTTCGGGTCCGAGGGCGTACCGTTCGACGCCGTGTAGTCGATGCCAACGATCAAGCTGATCTCACAGCCGCCACGGAGATATTCCGCAAACGTGTGCTGCTTGAAGTTCTCGATGCTCAGCACCTTAAGCACGCCCGAGTTCGTGTACCGCTTGCCTTTCTTGAGCTGGCGCTCGCGGTTGATCAAGTCGATGCTCTGCTTCTCGCCCGAGACGAGCTCGGCGGTGGTCATCGTCGCAGTACCGATGAGCTGGTGACGGCCGCTCTTCTCCCAGTCCATGCACTCAAATTTGAGCAGTCTCGACAGGTTCCCGTTGCAAAGTGTCTGGACACTGAGCGTCGTGGCGCGCCAGCGCGGGTTCAGGTTGTCCATGATCGTCTCGCTCTTCCACACGTGGAGCCACGAGTTGGGTGACGCCGGGTCCGCGCTCTCGCTCTTGATGCGGTAGATGTTGAGGAACGGGTCCGAGGCGCCGAACCAGCCGTCCTTGTTGTCGAGTTTGACGCCCGCGAACTGCACGTTGATCATGTCCGAGCACGTGGCCACTTCCTCGGCCGAGATCACGATGTGGCCGCTGATGCCGTGCACGTGGTTGCGGCCATTGTCCTTCTGCAGCAGCGAGAGCATCATGGATTGGCCCACGGCGGACATGAGCTGCCCCATCGTGAGCTCCACGCAGCCTAAAAAATCGTGCTGCGTGAGCTTTTCGGACGTGCTGTCGCGGTCGAACACCTCAATGCGCAGCCGCTGCACCTCTTCAAAGAAGAAGTCGACGTGGAACGCCTTGGTGAACGTCGGATCCGCCGTGTTTACGACTGTTTCGGTGCGGCCAAGTTCCCGCCACGAGCGCGCGCCTTCCTCCATGTACACGACCAGAAACGGGTCCGACTCGGACAGGAAATCGCTTTTCTTGAGTCCGCGGCACTTGAAGCGCAGCTCCACGACGCTCGACGGGCTCGTCGCAGGACGCGCTTGCTGCAGAGCGAACGAGCCTTGTGGCCCTAAGAGGTTCGGAACCACGGGACCGTATCCGCCATGCAGCATCGATCCGTTCATACTCGCTCGGCGCGGTGCGACTGGACTCGGTGGCGCTGCCATACCCGCACTGAACGACGCTCGGTGCTGCTGCGGATCTTGCTGGTAGAACGATTGTCCACCGCCCACGGGGTTCGGCGGTGCCATACTAAACGAGCCGCGGCTCTGCTGCTGTTGTTGCTGTTGCGCCAAGTTGCCGTTCGCCTGGTAGGAGAACGACTGCTGGCCGTACGCCGGCAAGAGCGGAGGCGCAACCTGCTCGTTCATCGACGAGGACACGCCCACATTCGGGTACATGGGCACGTTCACACGGGGTCCCGTGACGCCGCCTTGGCCTGCAAACTGCTGTTGTTCTTGCGTTTGCTGCTGCGTGTACATGAAGGAGCTGTTCGCGGGCGAGCGCGGCACGGGAGCAGGAGCAGGCGCGTAGAGGCCGTTGGTATCGTCGTCAGCGGGAGGGGCGGACGGCGCAGAGGGCGCGGAGCCCGCGGCGGGGCTGGCGGGCGGCGGCGGCTGGTAGTACATGCGCTAACAGTAGTAACGGAGCTGTTGGCTTCTTGGCGTCTTCCCTGGTTGGTGGCTTCTTTGGGAATGGGTCATATTGGGGCCATTTCTTCACGGAAAAGTGATTGTCTTGAACCCACGATCCGATTAGTGGACCTCTATGTCTCTAATTGGTGGAAACTTATTGTAGGTGCTCCCCTAACCGCACTATACAAATTATTAATTGGTGGAAATGATTTTAAACGCGCTGATTGGCTGATATCGGTTTGGAAAATCCAATCACCCAGTGTTGGCAACTATGGGTGATTGGATTTTTCGGTGACCAGGTGGACGCCTCTCTTGTCCGTTGAACACATAATGATTGACAAATTCCCAGCAACATGGCTACACTTTTGCCAATATCCACGAGAAGATCCGCGCAATTCACTGGCCACCAGTGCATAGAGGCCCAGCGTGATGCACTGCAGTTATCAGTGGGATGCACCTTGGCCAGACCACTCTTGTGTCGGAATATAACAGTACTGAGGCTTGCTGGATTGGGTTGTCCGATTGATTGGTTGATTGAGGGGCTGTCCTTTCTTTCTTTCTTTTTCTCCACTTCTCACTTCTAATCACCAATATACACTTTGACGGTCTTCCTGCGCAGGCGGTTGGCAAAGCAGGACGCGAAAACGAGGCCGAAGAGCGTGCTTCCAGCGCTGATCGCACAGAGGATCACGGCCTTTTCCGCGTGCGTGATGAGCTCCTGGAACTGGCTGAAAAGCGTGTTGATGGATGCACGAAGCCAGCCTAATGGGTCAAAAGAGAGAGCAAGTTATTAGAAATATGTGATAATATGAGTGATCAAGAGAGCCTATGGAGCGTACCACAGTTGCCGTTGTAGGAGCAGTCGTGGATCTTGCTCGCGCGGATCGCGTCGATGAAGTACTCGATCGCGCCCTTGAGTTGAAACTCGGCCGCCTCCATCGCGCTTGTCTTCGTTATCAGGTAGTCTAATGGAGCACATAGAGAGACAGGACGAACACGGTTAGACACTGCGCTATAGAGAGTAAGGTAGGGAATGGCCGCAATTCCTACCAAGCAGTGCTCGCGTGCTGCTGATGACCCCCTCCACACTCGTCGTGTACTTGACGAGACGCAGTCTTTGCAAGTACAACTGCGCCACAAACTGCCACTGCGTACTGATCAAGTAGTTCTGGTGCACGCCTCTGTCGCCCACACCGCGCCAGCTTTCGTTGGACACCCTCTGGATCTTCGCCAGGTCGCTGTCTGTCGCGAGCTCTGCGTCGTTATTTGGGTCTAGAAGGTGCGTTGTGGTCGAATTGAGCAGCTCCTTGTGAATCGGCTGGTCGTACGGTGACATCACACTCGTGTTCCCAAACGCAGTAGCCAGGAGTAAATCGTGCTGTGTGGTCACGAAGGCTTCATCCCAGCAAAAGAGCTCCACGATCGCAGTATCAGGATCTGCTGCGAGGTTCTCCAGCGCGAACAGGTCTTCAAAGACCGACAGGTACAGACTCTGGATGTCAAACCTCGGTGGGTTGTCATCCAACGTCGTCGGATGCGGAGGCACTCGGAGCGTATCGGCGAACGCTAATGCCGCGTCGATGCCACTCGCGCCCACGAGGTTCCCATCAAAAAGCACGTTCTGGATGTCCTTCGCGACCTGGTCGTCCTCAAAGAACTGCGGCGTGCTGTCGTCGAAGACCTCGAGGGTCGCGATCCCGTCCTTCGCCATCATCGACACTGTGTACAGCACTCCCGCGAGCACCACTGCCACAACGAATGCGATCTCTGCTACAAAGCACGTTGTTCGAGGCACCTGGCACTTGTTCGAGGTCGTCCCGTGGGTGAACCCCGCGATGCCCAGCACTGTCGCGAGTCCACTCAATCCGAGCAGTCCCAGCGATCCATAGTAAATGACGCTGTACGCTTCAGTCCGTAGCTTTTCGTACTTGGATGCGATCTCTATTGTCTTCTCGATGAAAACAGTGCACGAAGTGTTGGCTTGGTCTCGGAATCTGGTGATCGCAGGCTCTAAACTCACCCTCGCTGCCCCAAACTCCTGCAGTTGGCGCTGGGCAACCAGCAGATCCATCTGCACCTGGAACGGGTTTCGCTTCCACAGATCGCTGGCCACCTCGACCAGGTCCATCATCGTCGAGCAGGCTTTGCATCGGAAGTAGCCGGTTTGCGCGCCGATCGTCATGCGGACAGCGACGTTCGATCTGATATTCATGTTGGAGCAGTTGATCTGGTCGTTCAGCGCTGTCGGATATAGTGACGTGTAGCTCTGGAGCTTGTCAAAGATCGCAAACACGGGCTCACGGAGCTGGTCCAGCTCGTAGGTCTGGTTGTCGAGGAACGTGTGCGGCGTCATTTGGGCTATAGCTGCAGCCTGTAATTGAGGGAGACTGAGTCCTCCTGTTGTGGTGGTACCCTGAACAGTCAGGAGGTCATTCAGCGGGGTCAGGAACGCATTCTGGAACTGCGTCATGCCGTTCACTAGGGTACCCTTAAGCTGAGCGCCAATCGATTTCGAGACGGGCACGATCTTGGACGTGAGCGTCAGGAACATGAGCACGGTGGCGACGCAACCTGCGCAGAGGAGCACGCACGAGAGCGAACCCCAGAAGAGCTTGGTGAGCTTGGAGTAGATCCTTTGCTGCTTGGTCAGGTCTCGCTTCCGGCATCCACAGGAGAAGCAGCAGAAGCTCCAGCAGACTTGGAAGAGAAAGAGGATCGCGAAGAAGCCCGCGAGTGCGAGGGAGTAGGCGCTCATGACCCAGCCGTACTGGCGGTAGGAATTGGTTTCCAGCACTCCCAGTAGAGAGTCCTCTGATTTTTTACTGGAGGCGCTGATACTGACATGCATCGAAGCCTGGATCGCGCTCGCATAGCCGAAGGGTAGCAGGTGCTCCCGCAGATCAGGCAGCATGAGTTTCGCGTCCGATAGGTTAATTGTCGCTGGGAAGAGCTTGGTGTTGTTCATGGCTGCAGTCTCGTAGACTAAAGTAGGCCCAGTTACACACAGAGTCAGCCTATCAGTCAAAAGTTAGCAAACATAGGTATCCTTCAGAGGGCAAATAGAACTTACTGCTGAATTCGCAGTGGTCGCCCATGAACCCCCAGCGCTTGACGCATTGGAACATCCCCGAGGCGTTCTCATCCAGCGCCAAACACGTGCCTCGCTGTTCGCAGCAGAGCGAGTCGTAGTCATGGTCGATCGGGTAGCTCGTGCCGACGAGGCAGCCGCTGCGCATGCGTCGCTCTCCGACCTGCTCGCTCAGCCCCGGGTCGTAGGGAAACGTGAGCAAACACACAGGCGTGGGGTCGATCTTGAGCTTCACGTCCCAGATGAACACCTTCGAGTCGGTGGTGATCTTCTGGTACCCGTCGGATCGCTTGGAGGACGAGCACCCGCCGCAACAGGCGAAGTTCGTGTCATACTCCGCATTGCGGAGAGCGGAGTAGTAGCTGCTCATGGGTCAATGCTACAGAGTTCGATTAGCTTGCTCCAAAGACTAGTGAGTCTGGCCAATTGAGTGAGTCAAGAGCTCGAGAAGTGGTGGGCTACTTACTAGATAGAAAGCTCTCGATGCCAAATATGCTTACCATTTTAGCGCATCTTGCGATCCAATTTTATCAGAATCTAAATAGAGATGTGTGCAGAGAACCGCAACTCACTCTGGCAAATGGAGCAACATACGAGATGCCTCTCAATGGCGGCTATCTCCAACTGGACTAATGCTAGGGAGAGTGGGTTCTTCTGGCGCTATTGGCATCGGCGTTGGCTCAAAATGACAGATAGATACATTCAAACCAATTTCCCTGATCCTCTCAGTATTCTTGCTAGTGTCGTTATCATGCAGGAAGGTCTTCGCTCCTCGTGAAGGCTTTGGCTTCCCACGAGTTACCTGTCGCAATGAAAGTCGGTCAGTGTGTAATCGTGGGTGGTGCTTACCTGAGTGCGGTCGTAAGGACGTTGCCCATCGATTGTGAAGGAAGTGGTTGCAGTTGCAGTCCACATCAGTCACATGCTCATCCAGCGCCAGCGGCTCGGGACGTAAGACAGTATAGTACTATGCGAGCGTTTGTGATAGCATACTACTCGCATCTGTTGGATCCTCTTGGTCTTATCCGCGGTGTTTTGCCACAACTGTAGTACGTGGCAATTGCCAAAAAGCAACAGCTCTCTTGGATAAGTTCATGTTCAGCCAACCCCGAGATATTGTGATATCTGCTAACTGGAGGAGGTAACTGAGAGTGATCACTCCTATTCCGTTTCCTGCACAAACTCCTCCATCCACACCCCTTCCTCCTCTTCATTATCCGAAACCCCTCCAGCTAAGCGAGCCCCAAGACCAAGACAGTTGCAGGCACTCAAGCCACGAACCAATTTTAACCATGCGCGTCATGAAACTCGTCAAGCAACTCACGTTCAGTGCACTCCTCGTCGCAGCAATCCACTCGCATCAAATGCTCTCGCAGTCTCAAAGCTCCAGTTTGAGTTTGAGTTCGAACTTGTCCGCAGCACCCGGCGCTCCCACGATCGTACCATCCACAACACCAACAGAGACTCCAACGGAGATTCCCACGGCCACACCCACAGTAACACCGACGGAGACCCCGACGACCACGCCTACTTCGGCACCGACGGCCACCCCCATGGCCTCGCCCTCTTCAGATCCGACGCCGACGCCGACATCGACTCCGAGCGTCGTGCCAGTCGCCACCGAAGAAAGGCATCTCAAGCGCCAGGAGAACGAGCACCCACATCCGAATCCGGTTTCCCACTCGCCAAAGTACACACGTGCACCAGCGCTAGTGCCTGTGACTCCAAGATCGACGCCCGAGTCTACGAGGACAGAGGGCAAGCGCCACAAGTTCGGCGGCGAGAGTAGACCAAAGGCGAGAGGACCGAGGGTGCTGCGAAGCAACGACGAGAAAAACGAGAGTCGCGGCAGCGAAGAGCAAGCGTCAGTGCAAGAGTTGGAGATGTAGCATTCTTAGATGTGTGATGTTGAACGAAGTGCGTAGTGCATGCAGTACCGATATGTGGAAGTCTGTACGTAGTAATTCATCATTGGCGTGCCTGTAGCGTGTCCGTGGAGTAAAGAGTTTGAATAAATATAGCCATTCATTTGTCAACGAGTGATGGTCAGTTCGTGGAGCCAGTTGAAATGTACAGTCCTCCCCCCATTATGATACATGAAAAATCGTCCACAAAAATATCTATTCATAGAGGATATTGAGAGTTTGCAGGTATAAAAAAAGGAGATAATATGAGAGTTGAAGCGCTCTGAAACGAATCCAATTTTGATTTG
>JAASFU010000480.1:0-21900 GCA_023333955.1 Globisporangium paroecandrum | reverse complement strand
TTGCTCTCCAGCAGAGCCAGATCCTGGACAGTGTTATTACACACGGAGTTGCCACGATTCAACTTGATGTCGTCGTCACCAAAGTCGTGAGCTTCTGCATACTCGTCATCAAGCGTATTGGGTGCCGCAGCCGGATTCGTCGTTTCCGTATCTGCTGTTCTTGTGGGTGAATAATGATGCAGCGTTTCCGCGATTGCAACAAGCGGGATTTCGCTCTCGTCATCTTCTCTCAGCACGTATCTACTGTTACTGCGATTGCCTGAGGTTTGCTGCTGGGAGACCCTGAAATCACTCTCTGGTGGAGGGAGCAGACGATTGGCTTGGATCGACTGCGCTTCAGCTCTCAAAGTACTGTCAGTGAAATTGCTTGGGTTTCTTGGATCGATCAAATACTGAAGGCGACTCGTTATATAGAGCACTTCGCTCTGCTTCTTCTCCACGCTCCGCATAGACTCGAGCTTTGCCTTTAACGCCTTCAAAGTCTGAATGGTTCTGCAAGAGCACAACACATCCCATTCACAAAAGGAAGCTTAGCCAAGCAATTGGTACTCTATATGACATCACGACTTACCCCGATTTTGTGCGATCATTGATCGACGGCGCCTTCAGAGTGTACTCGACAGTGTCGAACGTGATGGGGTCTGAGAGAAGCGCTTCGAGAAAATCGATGGCGTCAGTTGTCGCGTCACCCTCGCCATCACTACAGTGATCCAAAGCTCCAAGCACGAGCTCCCAGATGCTCTTGGTGCACATCACCCGCTTCGCTTGTGCGTTGGACACAAAACAGTTAAGTGCCGCCAGCCCGTTGGTCTGTACTTGCTCGACTTGGTTGTGGACGTGCATCGTCTTGGTCACGCTCTCGACAATTTCCTCCATCATCGAGAGAAACTCCTTCTCGGTTGGCATCGCGCTCTCAAGCTCCATGCTCAAGAAATAGATGAGATCAAGTGCGCTGGCACTCAATTGAGGGTCGTTCGGAAATCGTCGCAGTGCATCGAGGACGACGTACATCGTACCATAGCGCGTCATTTTCTCCTTGCAGTCTTCTTCGTAAACCATCAGCTGTAGGAACTTGCAGCCAAACACCTGCACATGTACGTCACGCGGGTGATTCTTCATCAGTGAGAGGCAAAAAGGCATCGTTTCTGCGGCGTCGAGCGTTTGGCGGTTCTTGGCATCAAATGCCAGAGTCTGCAGCACTTGAATCATCGACTCAGCAGCAATCGTCGAGTCGCACTGGTCGCGCATCGATGCCACGAGCAACTCCACGAGTCCGTCGCGCACAAGAGCTTCACGTTCGCGTTCTCCTCGACATCCGAGCTTCACAATGACGCGGTTCACATACACGTAGACACCCTTGCCGTGTTTATCCACAGCATGTACGTGCCAGTATTCGGGATCGCTGCGTACCGTGCGAATACAGGAAAGCAGCTTGACGAATGCTGGATTACCAACGTTCAGGTCCTGAGTGCGCAATGTCGCCAGGAGCGTCTCGAGCGTTCTCCACAGCGCTTGTGCTTCCGCGACGAGCTCTTCTTTCAAGTGTACCCTCGTAGACGATACTGCTGACTGGGAAAATGCCTCGACATCGTCGTTCGCCAATGTCCACAGCCGCTCCAAGATGCTGTCCATGGCGCCGCTGAATGACCCCGCACAGGGAAACAGGGAAGCTTTGACGTCGAGCACTTGGACTGGAACTGAGCGAAGCAGACAAACCTAGAAATCAAAGCACGTAGATATTTTGAAGCGCACCTGTGTCCTTTTTTGCCTTTCATATTAATAGCCGGGATTATCGCTCAGCTGCAGCCTACTCGATTTTAGCACCACGACCTGCAATTGACATGCAGAAGAACAGAAATCAGAACAGGCGCCAGAAATTCTTGGAGAGAACGAGCATCTGCTGTGACTTGTGCAGGGAAATACGTGAAGTATTGGGTACGCAAGTCTCACCTCTGTTGCCAAATCGTGGAGGCACGTATCCCCCACCAGACTGCTCCATCTCACGAGTGACTTGACTGACATTACTTGGATTTACCGAACTTCTTCAAGATCATCTTGTTCAGGTCGTCCATGCGGAATGGCGGGAACATGTGCTCGTATCGCTTCGAAGGGCGGACGTGAGGCTGAGAAGTGGTGCTTGAGCTCGACGAGATGTCTCTTCTTTGCGAAGAAATGCCAGTGGGTCGTTGCGACGCGTCGTGCTGCAGCTGACTGAGCTGATCCAGCACTGTTCGTAGTGATCTGGGTTCTCCGCCACTGCCGCTGCTACTGAGATTGCTGTTTCTACTTGTTGTCGCTGAGGGTTCATCCTGAAGTTGATACGCTCGCTGCAGAATCGAGAGCGGTACTCCGTCGAAGAAGGAGTTTCTATTGGTCTTCTCCACAGCAGCACTCGGCGGCACTGGCGCTTTTCCTTTACTTGACTGATGCGGTGACGAGTTCTCCGTTCTGCGTAGTGCTTTTCGCTGCCTCATCACACTCGAACTCGAATTCGCTCCTGCGTCTGCTGCTGCCGTAGTTGATTGAGGGTCACCGCTACCAGATGAAGTCATTGAACCAAGAGAACGCTTTTGACTATGTTTCTGACTGGAAAGCCCAGTCGAGCTAGGAGACGCCTTGCCGCTTCGCGTAAGATCAACTTGGCTGAGACCATCCGGAATGGACGAAGGTTTCGAGCTCGCGGGTGTGCCAGGCCCTGAACGACCTCGAGATTTCGTCGGGATCTCGTCGGACTGCAAACTTGCTTTTGGTCTCGGTGAATCTCGTGCTTGTTGCTTCGACGCCACTTTCGGCGACAACAGATTTACCGACTGCTGATGGTTGTCACTCTTAGGCTGGGACTGATTGTGGTGCTGCAATTCGCGGTTCTCTTGCTCATCTGCGAACGATTCACCGACACCAAACTCAGGCACCTCACTGGTTTCTTCAATGCGCTGAAGGGAGTCTGCTGGCTCAGCGTTGACGAAAGAGCTGATGGGTCGCCCACCGTCCTCGTGTTCATTCTGGCTTTGACTGTTTAGGTTTCCAAACGACTCGAAGCCAAATACTTGACTCTCCTCATTCGGCTGCGTATGCCAGACGTCCACGTCCATCGGCAAGAACGAGTTGCCTCCCTCAGTCTGGCCCTCGTCATCGTCTTCTCTCTCAGTGGTGTTCGGCTCGTTCTGGCTATCCGCGTCTGGCGCTTGCGTGAGAAATTCATGTTGCAAGTCCGCGGCGTTGAAAAGGATGCTACTGCTCGCGCTCTGACTCTGGTTGTCAAGTGAGTTTGGTTGTTGAGACAAATGTTCCGCTTCACGCTCCTGGTCAGCCTCGTCAAATGCGCTCGCCTCCTTCCCGTGCGTTAGCGTTCGCAGAACAGAATTCATCACCGTCACTCGCACTTGGTACGTTGCGTTACCGCCCTGAGTTCCAGCCTCCTGCGACATCTGCGTCTGCGATTCATTCGGGTCCGTGGTCGAGTCGTCAGCGTCTGCAAAACCTTCGCGAGAGTCCTGCGCCTGCGTCTGAGGGAAGCTGTCACCGCCAATAGGATCTGTGATGGCAGCTTCCTCTTGACTCACACCAATTAACTTTTCAGTCGCTTCACGCGTAACGTCAGCATCCGATTGCGAGCTTTGCTGCGAAGGTCGCGCTTTCTTCTTCATTTTGAACGGCGATCGACGCTTGACCGCAATGTCCTTGGATGAGCTTCGCTCGGACTGGCCTTGGGCAGCAGCCTCAGTGGTTTTTGTGGCGGTTCGCGCGCTTTGACTCGATTTCACTGTCGCACCTTCTCGAGCACCATCATGGTCACTGCTGCTGTTGCTGCTCTCATCATCGCTCTCCGAGTCGCTGCACTGAACAAACGCCTTCTCAATGTTCTCCTCTTGGAAATGGAATCCCTGCGAATCAGAAACGGACTCGTCACCGTCCTCTTGCGGCTGCTCTGTCGCTTCCACTCGTACTGACGCTGCCTTCGACAGAAGAGCTGGTGAAAGCTGTGTTCCCAAACCTTGCGACTCGGGTTCCGAGCCATTCTCTGCGATCAGTTGGGAATCGCTCTTCTGCTTCGCCGTGGAGACGCCCCACCCGTCTTGCGCCTCTAGCTGCGCTTCCTGGTCTTCGGGGATGATGCAATCGTCGTCTTTCAGCGGGTGGTTGTCGTCGAATTGCTCAACACCATGAGGTGTATTTGAAAGAGGCAAGAGCCTCTGCCGCACCGTGAGGCGCATATTCAATTGGTCGTCGCTGAGCTCTTGCAGCAGCGCTGCGATGCGCGCGTTCTCATCGATATGCGGCATCGAGTTGACAGAAAGACTACTAGTCGCATCAATCACGCTGATCTCATCAACCTGCACACATAGCAGAAAAAAGGGTACCATCAGTGAACATAGTTGAATTCAGATCAGAAAAGAACATGAAAGCATAGCCACATACCCAAAGACAAACCCGAGCTTGCTCTCGTGACATCAGCTGCTTCGTACGCGCGGCTTCGCAGCGCTGCGGGGTCGAGAAATGATACTTCTCGATGCGAATCAGACTGCCTCGTAGCGCCGAGAGCCGCGCGAAGTCATACTTTTCCAGCACCTGTGCGGCGATCACTTGCTGCGGAAGAAACGCGTCGATCGCGAAGCTGCGGTCCACGACCGTGATCGTCTGCGCGGGCGGGTTCGTATCGCGCACTATCATGACACGCGGCTGCGTCTGCGGAAGAGCAGCAGCGTTCACGCCTCCATTGCCGCGCGCTTGGCTCTCTGACTGGGACTGCGACTGCGACTGGCTCTGGGACTCGCTCTCCTCGCTCGCGTATGGGTCGACGGGTGGCGCATCTAAGAGCAGCTTCAGTAGCTCCGGCAGCAGGAAGTCGGTCACCGCGCGCATGGATGGAGCTTGGATTGGCTTTTCGTCCTTTCCCCTTGTTTCCTTTTTTGTGCGTGTGGTGTTTGTTGACTTTTTTGGCGTTGGCGCCAAATTGAACAAACACAAGAAGAGTGTGTGCGGGATTCGAATTCACTCTTTTACCCTTTGATATCAGGTCGATGTATATTGAAAGAGTTTTACATCATTCCTTACTCACAGTAAAATGAATTTAAACGACATAAAACAATCAAGTTATTCTAAATAAAAAGGCAAATAGCCGAAGTACTTACATTGATCATTGGCACTTCAAAACTTAACTGGAAGCGCACTGTGCGTACTCAGAAAGCTGATCGGCGCTGGATCTCGTACTTAATCGAGCCAGAATCGAATCGCACTTAGCGGAGGCTCTTTGGCTGTCACCCAAGCAGCCAGGCCAGACAAGCAGGCAGGCAAGCCAATAGGAAGGAAACAGGGAGCTCCAGTATTCTGATTGCAGTTCGGAGAAAGCGAGTGAGTGGCGCGTGCCTCGGGAGGCGATCAAGACACGAGCGAACGAGCGACCGACAAGGGGAAAAGCGTCTCATAAGGCACCATGATGAGCATGTTGGCGATGACGCGGCCCGTTGCCAAGCTGGCGATGAGCTCCGCCCGTCCGCTGCGCTTCAAGAGCAGCAGCACAACCGCCAGCAGCAGCTCCAGACAAACGGCGACGACGCTGACAACGTCCACGACTGCGGCTGCGAATGCCGCCTCAGGAGGCGCTGCCGTGTCGTCCAGTTCGCTGGTGAGAGCTGCGGCGAAGGCGCTGCGCGCGGTTGGTTTAGGCCCGACGGCGCGCAGTCGAGCGCAGCAGAAGATCACGCGCTCGAGGCATCAGGCGAGACACCAGCAGCAGCAGCAGCAGCGACCCAAGCGTACGTATTGGATGAAGCGCTCAGACTGAAAAAAGTGAATGGAAGTGTTGATAAGTTTGTGTCTCTGTGTGCGTATGTGTGTGCTCCCACAGAAGCTGAAGCGTCTACGTCGAATGCTGGCGGTACCAAGAAGCTCGCAGTCACGGTCGAGGAAGCGCTCGCGGCCTCCGACCGCACGCACGCGCACAACACCCGCTTGAATCTCTCCAGAAACTCGCTGGTAAGGATCCTACTGCAGTGGTTTTGTTGTATGGCGTCTTGGCCTTGACTCTAACTCTATTGTCTCCATTGCTTTTTTTTGCAGGTGCTTCGCTTCAGCAACGAGAACTCGTACCTGAACTGGGCGAGAAACGGCGTGTTGTCGTCCGGGGTCGGAGTCGCAATGTACGCGCAGGAGCACCACCGCGGCGCGCAGCTGAGTGGTGCGGGACTGCTGCTGCTGGGCTTCGGGTATATTGGCGTAGGCACGGCGAAATATATTTATTACATCCTGCGCTTCCGCCAAGTCATGGAGCTCTCGTGGGGAAGTGTCATTGGAACCATTTCCCACGCGTCGATCGCACTGATGATCTGGCTCACCGCCACGGCGTCCTTCCTGGTGCGTGTGTGCGACGTGACGCATGATGCGATTTACGTGATACACTGCTCTAATGTCTGTCTGTCTGTCTGTCTTTGCTAATAAAACAAAATAACAGGAAAGCGTGCCGCTGGAGCTTGACGCGATGCTGCTCACGGAGCCGATCGCGAGCTTCCTGCCGTTCCGCATTCGCCAGGGACTCATTGAAACTTACAGCCTCTACCTGGACGACCTGGAGCACCACAACGACGAGCAGGAGCGCGTGCTGCGCGCGATCCAGCGCGAGAAGGAAGAGGCGCTCGCGCTAAAAGAAGCGATCCTCGTCGAGTCGGCGTCGTCGCAACAGAGCTGAGAAAAGCCGAGCGAATCGCTCATAGCTGACGCTGCTGCCTGTGTGTCTGTGGGGTTGAGGCCAAGCACGGCGAGGGCAGCTGCTACAAAGATGCAAAACATGTTGATTTGACGGCTGAAACGATGCTGCTTCCACTGTAAATTTCTCATGAGATGATTTGACTCTGCGCACGTGTAGCCATTATTCCCATTCCCATTCTCCCTGCATCATCAACGCGCTGCTTCGACCTTAAATCTCACTTTCGCTGTTAAAAGCCTAGAGATTTGAACAGAAGTATCGATACAGAGAGACCTTGACCAAGCAAAAGAAAAGGAAATGAACGCACACACAGCATACTCCAAGCCTTTTTTCAATCGCCAGCCATCCCCGATCGCTCATTTTTGTGTCTTGATTTTTGTTGATTGTGTTGTTCTCTTTACATGGATATTTCGTGCCGCTGACCTACCTTGTGTTGCTCTGCTTTCACTCTCTCGCTCTCGCTGCTTAGTGCTGGACCGCGTCCTTCACAGCTTCCTCCAGGGGGATGTCAAAGTCTGGGTTTCGGCGCAACGTGACGCCGTCCCAGGTCAGGTTCAGAGGCTCGTAGGCGTCTTCGCCCTTCTCAGCCTCAATAATAGGCGCCGCGACGATGATGTCGCTCTCGGGGGACTTTGGCAGCGTGAAGCCGTGGTCGACAAGGCCCTTCACGATGTCCAGGATCTCCTTGTCGCTCTTGTTCTGCACAAACACCTGCTTCTCGACGCCCCAGTCTGCCATACAAACACATAGAGTTCCAGTCGCCAACTGTCAGCATATCTGCTTCCTCTGCATAAATGTCTAATGATCTGCTGGATCAAATTTCAAAGCAACATAATAACATACCGTAGCGCGCGTACACGAACGGCTCCATCTCCTCCGCCTCTCGGTAGACAAACGGCGTGCGCGGGTTCAGCATCTTGAGCTCTTCATAGTTCTTGCGGAAGAACGTACTGCATATTCACACATACGTACATACATACAGGACCAGTGAGTCAGTACAACGATCGTTTTCCCACAACACAATTGAACACGCATTGTCGTCCCCCCCTCGCATATCCATTGCGATCTCAATCGCCGCCACACGAAAATCCATATAGAAAGATACACTCAGCAGACAGAGCGACGCACCGGAGGCCCTGGCTGCTCTGCGAGGTCTCGCAGGCCACGAAGCGCAGCTCCTGGATGCTGCGGGAGATCTGCGCGCGCCAACTCATGCTGCTGTTATTGCTGCTGCTGAAGCTCTTTGCTCTTTTCCTGCTTGCTGCTGCTTTCTCACCACAAAAAACGCGGTTGCGGTCCCGCGGGTCCACGGGTGAGGCTAACTCGCGGGTCGACCAAACCCGCAACGGGGTCAATCAAAACCGTGAAAAACCATCCAAAACCCATGCTGAAAAATCATCCACGGGTTTGCCAAAATGGGCTCGGTTTGGAACAAATTCCAATACAAATTCTAATAAATTTCATAAAAACCTTGCTGTGCCTCGCGCAGGAAGTAAGGTTTAAATGAAATTGTGCAAGGATTGTCATTTTTTCAGTTCCAAACCACCAAAGCCAAAATCCTTAACAAAAGTATGGGGATTTCGGACAAACCTTTCCAAGATCAAAGGACTTTGGAAAGGTTTGTCCGAAATCTGCACTGATTTGTATCGGGAAATGGCCATTTCTTAAACTTCGTGTTTAGGTTTTGTCTTTTAAATTTGTATAAAAAAAAGCGCAAAAGAGGGTTGGATTTGGGTCAGTACTCTGAGGTGAACGAATGAAATTCCCATACAACTGTGGACAACGCGATCAAAAGCGAATCGAATGAGCATGAGCACCACGCATGAGCTGTTTGGCGGCGCGCTCTCGTGCGCGATCCCCGAGGGCTTCGTCGACGTCAGGTGCGTGTGCGTCACTAGCGCTAGTAGCGCACCGTGTGCCCTCTCTATTGCTATGTGTGTTGCTGTGAATCGATGGCTGTGTGCGTCAATGCGCCATCTCATCGGTGCTTGATCATGGGTTGAATTGCATGACTGTGGAGTTGCTGGCTTGTATGACTGACAATAACCATTGTGTATGTCACTTGGTCTCCTTTTTTGCCTGCCTCTATCGCAGTACGTTCCGCCAGGTGCCGGACAACCAGGAGGTGTTTGCGAATGCGCAGACCGATCAATGCGTGATCGTGGAGCTGCTCCAGTACGAAGGCGCGGTGCGTGACGCAGACAGCGCGCGTTTTTTCTTCAATGAGATCGCGAGCTCGAACGGCTGCAGCCCCGAGGACGCTGCAGTGCTGCACGAAGAGCTACTGAGCGCGCAGGACGGACCCGCGATCACGGCGGAGCACACGAACAGCATCGCGGTCGGCGACCAGCGCGTGGCGAAGTTCAAGGAGGGCGACAATGCGAAGAACGTCGTGCGCGTGTACTTGGGCAATATCAGGTGTGTGTTCATGTTCGTGCTTGGATATCGCTTGTCGTTTGCTGTCTCTTCTTGCAGAAAAGGCTGCTGACGATGCGGTGGTTGTCGTACCACTCGTGTGCATTTAATCTAAACATCGTTATATATTCGCGTTTGTGCAGACTGCCGAGCGTGGCGACGGACGTCGTGATCTCGATCTCTGTGCCGCTGCAGATTAATCCCGCGAGCAGCTCTGCCGGGAGCTTCCAGTTCGAGAACAGCGCGGAGGTCGGCGCCGAGATATTTAAGCAGGTCGTCAAGTCGTTCGCGGTGCACGACTGGTCGCTCTTTGGGTAAGACAAACAGTACACCAGCGGAGCTCCTAGGCTTTCGAAGGCAAACTCAGTAATCATTCATCAAATCAAATCAAACGTATGTGGCATGCATTGCAAGCCAGTTTTTCTTTTCATTCTTCCGCCATGAAGGTGCTGTTGTTGTTTTTTTCTCTCTCTCACGGGCGATTTGAATCGATTCCTCACTGCGTTTGGTACTGTGGCGATACGCCCAGGACCGCTCTGTAAAGATTTGTATCGTAAAAGAAGGCAAAGTGATGAAACCAAAAAGATGAAGCACACATTTGAGTTGTCTCGTGAAGTCCGCATACTGCGCCTGCTGAATCTTTCTATGGCATTTTCGATAGGCGGGGTGCTTGGATCCTCTGATATTCAACAGATATGACGCAAAAATCGTAAAATGAGTGCGATACACACTGCCAATCCAATGTGACAAGGTCTCCTCTCTCAGATATCAGGGACGGCTCACTCACATTGGCAAAATGGAGACTTTCTTTGAAGCTCGTGAAGCACGTACACTCTCCACTCATCGAATGCTTTCCTCAATTAACCCTCCAACGTGCATCACAGCGATTGTTTAGAGCCCGCCTTTGTGATCATCACGAGAGCAAGTGGTGGTGATGATTCATCACCTCCACCACCACTTGCTTCTCGCCTGCCATCTGCTGCCGAGCTGGCGGGTTGGCCGCCTGTCGAATCCATACCCACCCAGGAGAGTTTTGGTTAACAAGTGTGCCTTGAAGGAGATTGCGGACAGCCGGTTGGCCGTCCTCAGTTTGACGCACAAAATGAATAGGTAGGGAGCTCTCAACCTATCCAGCCAGCCAGCCAGACAGCGAAAACAGCAAGAGCGAGGATGCAAGAAAGAGAGCCTCACCCAAACAGCTTAAAAGCAGCAGCTTCGCATCGCATGGAGAAGTGCTCAAGAGGAAAGTCTCAAAGAATGAATGGCAAAGGACTCGCTTTCGAACACGTCGCTTTGGCAAAACATGTGGGCAGAGGTTGTGCGATGCGATGACTGCGTCTCGGAAGCTCTCTCCTCCGAGTATGATGTGGCGCAAAATCGTAATGTTGTGGTTGTTTGCAGCAGACGAAGTGAATGGGGAGGAGCGAATCCGCCCCATCCTCTCGGTTAGAAGCACGAAATTACAGCTCTCACGTGCAGAAAAGAGCGCGCGATAAGCTCTTGGACTTCTTGGAAGTTCCACCCACACGAAAATTGTCGATTTTGGCGTAATATGGTAGTGTTTAGTTGTGAGTCATGGAGTAGAAACTGAATGGCACTTCAACCACAGTATTGAGATGTTGCAGGGCTCGACACTAGTGTTGCCCGCTTGCTCAGTAGAAGAAGAAAAATGCCCACGCTCTGTACTAGCAGTGGTGTGCCAGCAGTAAAGCAGTATTTGCGTATCAATCAATTTGCTGCTGCTGCTGCTACCTGTTTCTCTGGTTCTCTGTGTGTGCTTCAGAGGACGTTGGTTGGCGCCCTGCACAGCGGAGCCATGGCATAGTTTTGTGTTTCAAATACATGTGAAAAATGCGCCATTTCCTGTGAAGTCAGCGATTCGTGTTCCGATTTCTTTTCTCTCTGATCGCAGATAGTGATCGCGTATTCGTTTTCCAAAGGGTTATTTCTGATACAATTTGCATTGTTTCAGCACCTCGACAAATATTCATTCGTAGAGGTCGCTTCGTAAACCACTGAAAAATAGGGTTGTCCGATTGCAAAAATCCTCCCACCCACCCACGCCCTTTCGTATGCACCATTTGCTGGTGGCATGATTCGGCGTACGCTTCCCTTTCGTATTCGTTATCGCAGCAAAATGTGTATCTATAGAGGTTCATCAACAAATTGGCATAGCTCCGAGATGGGCAGTTACGTACTTTAAACACCATACCCACTGTGAACAGGTACTCTTCAAACGCATGAGCAAGCATCTTGCATCGCGCCAAAAGACAGGTGGGCGTGAACACTGCGGCTGATGTGTGCGCTTCGGCGCCGCCACACGCTTACTCTCTCTGTCTCGCTCGCTCTATGCGAGTGTGTGTGTGAATGATGAAGCGAGCGAGTGTACCGCGGCCGGCGTGCGTGTTGTTGTCAATTGGCCCCGCTCCCTCCCTCCCTTCCATCCACACGCCTCTCCCTCTTTCTTTCGTCACGCACACGCTCGCGATCGCGGTCGCTTTCGTCGCCACTTTCTCGTCACTCACTCGCCACTTTGCCTCCTTGAGACGACACCTCCCAGCTCTCCTGCTCCTGTTCGTGCAGCATCCATCGCCCAGCTCAGCTCAGCCTCAGTGCAGACAAGGCAAGCCACACACACGCCCGAGTTAGACGAGCCACGGTGTTTGCGATCATGGACAGCAAGCTCGACACGAGCAGTCTGTCGACGACGCCCGACCGCGACAGCATCACGATCCTCGGTCCGTCCAGCGCCGCGACGCCGCAGAAGCATGGCGTCGGCTCCAACAACTACGAGAAGATGCCGCGCTACGGACTCGAGGACATGTTCGAAGGCGGCGCGCTGCGTGATGGTGGCGCCGCGAACCTTTTCTCCAGAGATTACATCGGGCTCGTGGCACAGTACGCGGCCGTGGGGCTCGTCGACGGCGTGCTGCCCAACGTGATCTACCCGTTCCTGCAGAACTACCTGAACTTGGACGGCAAACAAACCACGACCGCCACGACGCTCGTGCAGCTCGCGTGGTCCTTCAAGGTCTTCTACGGACTCATCTCGGACTGCTTCCCGATCAACGGCTACCGGCGTCGGCCGTACATGCTCATCGGCTGGACCATGACGCTCGCGATGCTGCTCGTGATGGCGAGTACCCCCGTGGGGGACCCGTACTTCACGGACCCCAAGTACCGCAACGTCAAGCCCAAGGACTACACGCCCGAGATCGAGGCGACGTTCAACAAGGACGCCGCCAACTCGGGCAGCAAGTACATCATCCCCATGATGATGTGCGCCTTCGGATACCTGCTCGCTGACGTGTGCGCGGACGGCATCGTCGTGGAGCTCGCGCAGCGCGAGCCGCTCTCGGTGCGCGGCACAACCCAGTCGACGATTTACACCACGCGCACGGTGTTCAACATCCTGTCGCTCGTGATCATCGCGTTCGGCTTTAACGGCGAGGAGTATGGCGGCGACTTCAAGTTCTCCATCTCGTTCCCAATCCTGATGCTCATCGTGCTCATCGTGATGATCCCGATCCTGCCTGTCACGTGGTTCTTCATCCGCGAAGAGCGCTCCGTGCGCGTGGACTTCCGCGCCTACGTGCAGGTGCTCTGGGAGGTCATCCAGACGCGCGCGGTCTACCAGGTCATCGCCTACACGTTCTTCTCGAGCGTGTTCGCGCGCCTGACGTACGTCTCCCGCAACCCGATCCAGGTGCACTGGGCCGAAGTCACCCCTCTAAACGAGAAGATCGGCGGCTTGCTCTCGAACGCCGTGTTCGCCGGCGCCATTTGGTTCACAGGCAAGTACGGCCTTCAGTACGACTGGCGTAAAGTGCACCTGTACACGATGTTCGCGTTCGTGGTGCTCGACTCGGTCTGCACGATGCTCACGATCTGGGACGTCTACCGCGCCAACTGGTTCTGGCTCATGATGCCAATCATCGAGCAGTTCCCCGCCGGTATCAGCTTCATCGTGTCGTCGTTCGTGATCGTCGAGCTCTCGCGCGAGGGCCACGAAGGCGCCATGTACGGCCTGCTCACGACCGTGAGCAACCTGTCGACGCCCTTTGCGACCGCGATCACGCGCAACGTGGACTCGGCGTTCGACCTGTCCACGGAGCGCATCCAGGACGACAGCAGCGAGGTGCGCCGGGACATCACGATCACGGTGCTCATCATGTACAGTGTGAATCTGCTTTCACTCTGCTGGCTCGTGATCCTGCCGCGCCAGAAAGAGGAGACCCAGATGCTCAAGCGTCTGGGCGGCTCGTCCTACTTCATGGGCGCCTTCACGGTCTGCTACCTGGCGTTCGCGCTCTGCTGGTCCGTCACGACCAACATCCTGAGTATTTATCCGTCCACCGCGTGTCTGACGATCGCCGGCGGCGACGGCTGCAGCAAGAAGACCGATCCATAGATGATGGTTCAGATGGCCAAGCAAGCAAGCAGCTCGCTCTCTTTGCTGCCGCGCGAGATGTACCGACCTGCCTTCCTATTTTTGAGTAGAGAACAAAGCTGAGCTGAGCTATAGTGAGCGCGTTAACAAGGACCTTCCTACTATTCAATCCAAGCCGTATTGTATTTCCCAATGCCATCATCTTCCAACTTGGACACAACCACTTTCGCAAGTCGTGGGCTTCGACCAAAAGCTCAGGGTCGTCCTCTTGAGCCTCGCAAAGGCGAATACTGTTTCGTTTTCAGCATGTAGCGAGATCAGATTATGCGCCTTTCCGACAGGCGCATTTTCATTCGTGTCGGAAGGAGATCTCCTATCGAATTGGGCGCCATTATGTGGACCAAGGGTATCAGAGGACGCAACCAAACTCGAGATGATTTCACGCGTTCGTTAGACTTGGTTTTGCTTTCTTTGCTCTAGATCTGCAAAGCAATTGGCCATCGAGGATTCCTTTTGCTTCGGGCTTCCAGAGAAGTATGTCGGCGCACTCGCACGCGACGATGATGATGAGGATGATGGCCAAAGAAGCAGCAGATTGTCGGGGTTCCTCTCATGAAACAAGAAGAAGAAGGAGGACGAGACCTGCGGAGGAGCGCAAGCTTCCACTGGATACCGGAAACTGGCTCAAGCGTGTGTCTACCCAGCAGTCAGATGTAAGAAATGAGTCAGTTGCAAGTTGGGATTGGATGAACTACTCTTAAGGCAGGTGGGTGCATGAGCTAACAAGTAAACACGACGATTGCTGTCGTGGCGGGACTGGGCTGCTCACGCGGGAACAAGAGGATGGGGATGAATGGATGAGTGAATGGTATCAGGTTCACAGTCAGTACCAACCAAGCAATCACCACTTTTTTTTGTTATTGAAAGGTATTCTATTTAGCAGTTAAGCTTAAGAACCCTGGAACTGTAACCAAGCAATCACCACCCAGATCACTCAAATGCAAGTGACCATCACTCACTTCCCATTTGCAGATGCATTTTCCATGCCATTACTACTTACTAAAGTAGTAGCTTAGTAGATGAATACCTTCGTGGAAAGCGTTGTGAAAGCCAGCAACTGTGCTATTGCGCACGGTGTAGAAATACTTGCTAGACCTCAACAATGCATCTCTTTGAGCCTACGTGCTAACAAACTAATCGTGGTGATTGTCGCTGCTCCTCACTCCTGTACCTGGACTTGACCTGCAGGGAACAAATAAATGAAACGTGACTTACACTTTCGATCAGATTCATTTCGGCCGTGATCCTTACTCTCGTTCTCGCGTCGTCGTGGGGAGTGCAGGCAACGAGACAGGTACATTGTTTCCTTTTCCATTTTTCACAGCGGCTGAGGATCGCCAATTTTGCGGGGGCAATCCAGTAGTCACCACCATTCAACATGGGAAGACAAGTGATGGTCATGCTGGGGTTACTTCGAAGCTCCTCCTACCCTTCCTATCATTGTGCGTCCAGTAAAGGTGAATCAATTGCTTCATTGACTTCTTTACTTGGCAATTCCACAAAAGTACAAAACTGGTTTCCTAGTTCAGTCTTTGACACTGGCGTGGACCTTCTGACGCATGCTGAGCTAGCGAGCACGAGCCCACCTCCGTCGACAGAAACTCGTCGAGAACCTCGACAACGTTGGCGCTTCCATCCTTAGCAGCGAGCACTCGAGCCTCAGCGAGGCATCCGCTGTTCGACTATTGGCAAGGTGCGGTCACGATCCGATGTTCCTCGTTGCCAACTGCTTCGTTCAGAGACTTTGCCGAGCACGCCTCAGGGACGTGGATGCAAATCAGCTTGACAATCTCATGGATGTTGATCCGAAAGGCGCTGAAAGTCGGAACCACCGCTACATCACCTTCGTCTCGGCGCTCCAGAAGAAACTGGAAGACTTCAACGTTGCCGTGCTGCGCTGCACCCCGCAACATCTCGCTCATGCTCTGCTCCTTTCGGCGCTCGATCAGGAAGCGAACCACGCCAAACGTCTCGTTCAAGGTTACAGCTTCGCTCATCACCTGCTGGGTGCACTCCCCAAAGTGGCTCTCATGAAGGAACTTAACAGCAGCGAGGCGTCCATTCTTCGCGGCGTTCTCCATTGTACTGGCGGTACACCTTCTTTGCGGTGATTGTGTAGGAACTCGATGACCTCGAGATGCCCACACGCAGCTGCGTCATCCATCGCACTCGTTATGCAGCCCTCATCTCGGTTCTCGTGAAGAAGCCGCGCGGCGCTGAGGTGTCCATTACCGGCTGTCTGGCCCATCGCGCTGGTTATGCAGCCTGGCTCATCCGACCCGAGTCCGTGCAGGAACTAGGGACTGGACGACCTCCAGGTTCCCTTCCGCTGCCGCGCTGTCCATGGTGGCGCTGGTGAACTTCTGGCTGTGGTCGTGGAGGCATTTGATGACGGCAACGTCGCATCGCTTGGCGAGGGTATTCAGCTGCCAGCTGTTCAGCTCAGTGACCGATGCGTCGGGATCTTGCGCGTACAGCCACTCCAGAACTTGCGTGTCGTTGGGGTTGTGCTGCCGCAGCGCAGTCGTCACCAAGTCGGGCTCTCACGTCCACTTGGGGTCTTTCGAGAACTCGCGAAGCATCCAGTGGAGCATCTCGAGGCGTTCAAAGAACGCGAAAAAGAGCTTGTCCGTCCGCCGGTGGCGCGGCGCTTTCTGCAGTTCGTAGAGCGCCTCGAGCACGCGCTGGTTGTTCTTGGCGATCGCGACGTGCGCCAGGAACTTGATGCGCTTGGGGAACAGGAAGCCGTCTTGTCTATTGGCGGTGTGCTTTGCAGTAGGAGCTGCAGCGACTTGCTGATGGAATGCGAGCACCACGTGCGGGTATCCGGTCGTGCAGCTGGTGACGTGGCGAAAGAGCGTGTGCTTCGTCAGCACCTGCATTGCTGCATGTGCAGAGGCATGCTGGGTGAGGACGCTGCTGCTGCCGCTGAAAGTCTCCATATCGGAGCTCAATGTTAAGCACACACAAGCTGCGCGTGTGAGCTTGGCAGATCGACTCGGAGAGTGAGGTGTGAACCCTCCACTGCAAAAATGAAAATGAGCAGCTCCAGCGTATTCGGGTCGATGAAAGGAATGTCCATGCGGTGCGTGAAGGTCTCTTAATTATCAACTATACTGATTTGAACCGGAAACCATGGGATTTTATGAGAGGTCCTTGTTGGCTCGAAACGGTTTGTCCACTGGTGCATCAGATCCGCAAACAAACGTGAACCCTGATGAAATCTACTATTCTAACGTGGCGAGCGCGTCTCCGGCGAGTGCGTCTCAGGCGATTGCAACCTTAGGTTGGTCGTATTCTCGCTCTCTCGATTAGATTCGATTCAAACGAGTGCGGTCAGCTTTCGCCATTGGCACGGAGGTTTGCATCTTGCACTTTGCTGGCTGTCCATCGGTATTCGACAGCGCTTCGCTCGTTGTCAAAAGTGCTGATGTGGAGACTTGAGCCGCTGAACACGAGTTCTGCCTCCGGAAGGGATGTCATGACGCAGATCTCTGTCTCAGGCTGCGCTGGGTGTCCATGGGGAGCATTCGATCTGTAGATTGGGCACAGGAACGCAGCTACTGGCGGTGGTGCACTGGCATTAGCAGTGTCAAGCTGCTTAGAGCTCCCTGAAGCAGCGGCAGATGAATATCTTCTGGTGCTGCGATGCGGTGGCGATGGTGTTGCCGAGCTTGAGGTCGTAGCCATGCACGCGCTCGTCACTTCGAGAATGACGGGAACACCTTCGGGGCGGATCTCGACGGGATGCTCGAATGATGCAGTCGGTAGCATAGCCTTCTTTCGACCCGCAGCAGCTCCATTTTTGTGTGCCTTTGCTGGAACCACGTCGAGTTGCAAGTGGCCCACCAATCGAAGTCCGTGAATGAAAACCGAGTCGTCTCGTCGCGAAAGAGCAGCAGCCTGACCTCGGTCTTCGGTTATCGCGACAACTTGCAGGCAGTGCGGACTGCACAACGTGTTGCCGACGTGGTTGCGGATGAAGTGCTGATGAATGGTCTCCAGGAGGCTCTGTAGAATAGTAGATCAGAAGAAACATAATACACAAGATGAGAGAGTGATGCTTGCAAGTAAGCAAAGTACAGTATGTAGATAGTGCCTCGTAAGCGTGTCCGTACCTCCGTCGACTGGAACTTACCAACGGGCAGCTTTGTCAGCGGCTCCGAGTCAACCCACGAACTCAACAGCTTTAAGCGGTCAATAAGATGCTGCTGAAAGCGATCGAGTGGACAGTCTTCACAGAGATCATCCTGTCCACGAGATACAAGTTGTTTCATCCAAGATTTTGGAGTAGAACCACGTTTCACATCGCAAAACTGGATCCACGAAGCTTCGTCAAGCTGCTGAACACCGACATGAATCTGGATGAAGGAAAGAGGAGATTTACGGATCAGTACGCATTGCCAAAGTACACAAATCGACGAGGTGAAGTCGATCAGAGCACGTACCGCCTGCATTCGTCGAATATCTTGGAGAATCGCGACTCGAACGCCGTTGAGAAACACCAGCTCGTGCCGAATTAGCTGCAGCAGAGGCTTCTTGTACTCGGTCGGCATTTTCACCGCTAGCTCGACCTCGCTGACTCCGAGACTTTCCAGTTCGAGGGCAAGTTTTGACATGAATTCAATCGGAGATCCCTGTTCGACTCCTGGCTGCTGCGACTGCAGCTTCAACTGCGCTATCGCGCTCGAACTCTTCCCTCTTGTCAAGGACAGTGGCGCGTACCCGCTCTCTTCAAAGAGCTGGGCCAGTTTTCCGACGACGTCTTGCTGACGCCGGCTTCGTAGACGAAAAGGGTCCTGTGCCTTGCTGTTGCCGTGGACTAACAAGGAGGATACATCCGGACCAATCTCTTTTCGTTTCCACAAATCGCAAATGCCCTGCAAAATGTTCTCCCACGGCAGGCTTTTCAGACTCTGGAGCATCACGACAATCTCTGGAATCGCCTTCACCGCAGCAGCAGTAACGTGGGAAGGCTTCGAGTAGTTCTCGCTCTCACTTGGTAAAGCGAATACCAGCTCTAAGCAACAGTTAAGAAGCGTCTTGTCGTGAATGGTCCGCAAGCTCGACCCGTAGACATTCGCAGCAGCAGCCCGAACAGCGTCACATAACTTTCCCATGTCAACAGCATCCGAGTTAGGCTGTGGACCCAGCTGACTGAGGGTACTGATCATCGCATGCAGATGTCCGTCACCAAACTCATCGCCCACTGCTCTCCAGCCGGCAAAGCCGAAATGGTCTCGAGTCGATAGCACAGTGTGCAGCAGCCCAATTTGCTTGAGAAGGTGCTCGTAGCTGGCTGCGAGTATTCGGCAGTGTGCGTCGCCTTTCAGAGCAGAGAACGCACGCAGCAGGTTCTCTCTGAGCGCAAAAGCCCTGGCTTGTTGCTTGTGAACTGAGAACTTGTCGATGAAGACGATGCTCTCGCTCTGGTCTGGCAGCCTAGCCAGTCTTGAGCGTTGAGGTGAAGAGATCCACAGTCGAAAGTCCGAATGCAGTTGCTGGTCGTCTAGCGCTTCATAGAGTTTCTGCAGACGTACCAGCCGCTGTGGCATACTGTGCAGATTTGGGAGCACGACCCAGTGGCCTTTTTGCATTGCGGAGAGCAGCTTGCGCTCGAAGGCATCGTCGCTGCTCATGATTGCGAAACTGTCGTGGAACATCTGCGGCTCGATGGTCATTTTCGCTTTCAGCGCGACGCTCTCGACTCGGTGCAGAAAGTTGATCCCAGGATCGCAGCTCACTACAATTGGAGTTCTGGAGCTCGAGAAATCGTGCCACAGATCGAAAAGACCAATGTCATTGTGCACTGCAGACGCTCTCGAAGCCTTGAAACACGCGCCACTGGTTTAGTCAGGTGAGTGTCGGACACTAATCAACTCAACAACTCTCTCTCTCGAATCGGGCGGCGAACAAGCTGCTGTCACTGCTGGTGTTTCAGTCAGCGCCTTGAGATCACCAAACAGCTCGTTTGCAATGAAGTGCTCAACCTCAGCCATCACGAGTTCCTTGTGGACGACGCTGATGACACAGAGCCGTAGCAAAGCGCTCAGCTGCGAGAGAGGACGAGCTGCATTCTGAGCCTTGACAGCATCAAATTCCGCCAGCTCTTTCCATTCGTCAGACACATGCGGCACTTTGTGTTTCAGATCTGCGCGCTGCACAATAAACTCCCACAATTCCGTGGAAGCATCCGCCAAGTAGCACAACGCTCTCCATTTCTGAGGCGCAAGAGAGTCTGGACGAAGTGCAACCAGCTTTGTAGGCACTGACGCGCAGAGCGATCGGATCTGGTTGTCGTCTTCGCATTGCGTGACTTGTATCATACGGTATAGTACCTCGCCATCACGATGGATCATCGAATCACATGAGTCAGCATTCACTGAAGAATCACTTTCCTCGATACTGGCGCTCGCAGGAGTTGCCTCTCTCAGCGTTCGGTCATGCAAGCGCATTGTCAGCACAAAGCTGAAAATCACTTGGTTCTCGTCGCTTAACCCCGCAGATACGAAGTGCCGGACACTGTCAATGTAGAGATTCACCATTTTCTGAAGCGAAGTTCGCGGGTCACACTGCTGGAGCGACTGGTTGAGCAGCTTCCAGACCCAGGGTAATGCAAACAGATCCGGAGCATAGAGCATCTCTGGCGCGTCGTGCTTGACTACGAAGCTCAGATCTCGCAACCCGAGTGCCAGATCCACGCTTCGATCGACAATCACTTTGTACCGATCCAGCAAGGCGTAGTTCGCGAGCATTTTACCCTCAGACTCGTCCTTGCTGCTCTCGAGCGTGTGCATCGCGCTCCGGTTGCCAATGATGCGGAGTGCTTTTGAGACGTCCGCGTACATCTGTTCCGGCTGCTCGGTGCTGAAGAAATCCAGGATCTCGTTCTCGATCGCATCGATTTGCTTCTGGCAGGACATGACGTCGAGCTGGAGAGTCTGGATCTCGGTGAGCAAATGCTGCTCTCCGCACCCTTCAACGACTGTATTCAGGTACTTGGTCTCAACAAACTTGAAAGAAAAGTCGAGCTTGACAATGCTGAGTTGGCTTGCGCACGACAGCATCCAGTCGGGAACGGAACTGGTTCTCGAGTACACAAAATAGACTCGCCACGACTCGCTGCCAAACTCCACAGTTGAAGGTGGTGATGAGAAACTCCCTACTGCTGCCTTGAGTGTCTGTTGCTGCTGCGCTGAAGTCCCAAAGTCGGTGACACTTTGGTTTCTGCTTGGGATCTGAAACCAGCATGGGTAGTTGCTTGCACCTCCATCTTTACCGGAAAAGCGCGAAATGCTGGCACTGCCATTGCTATCGCTGTCACTCAGAGCCCCGACGCTGCTGATGTCCCGGTTCGCAACTTCATAGCGAGAACGCCGCTTTGCATCGAGCAGCGACTGCAATTCGAAAGCGCTCTCTTCACCAAAGCTGGTGAGTAACAGGGTTTTCTGCTTCTTTGCGGCTACTTCGATCTGTTTCCACATTGAAGCACTGTCGCCTGAGTCTGCCGCCACGCAGTTCAGCACCTGCAGTTTGTTGCCAGATTCACACTTTTTCACCCATTCCGTCGCCACCCCATCTGGATCGATCAACACAGGGAAACGATAGCTATTCAAGACGATCACTGCGTTTTCGATTGCGCTCTTGTCGCCACGTGGGATCCCGTCCAAGTGCCATCTACTGAGGCGAACATCGTCGACCAGGAACACTTGATGCAATGGCCGGCTCACTGAATGGATCAGGCAGTGTCTACGCAGCTCATTCGACCACTGCGTCCGCAGATACTCTCGGAACTTGTGGCTTGTGCAGCTCGCATACGCGATCATACTCGTTCCGATCATCAAGTCGCCCATCCACTGAGTGGAGAACTCCAGGTAGTACTCATACTTCTCTCTCCACTTCTCTCGAGATGACGCGAGAACTTTCCACACCGAAGACGTCATCTGGAGCGTCGATACGTTGTCTTGAAGGCGTCCTTCGACATCTTGACGCTCCAGCTCCGACAGGTTCCGGAGCGCGCTGACTTCCAAATTAGTGCTCTCTTGCATTTGGATTTCCAGTTTCTTCGCTCGAACGTCGCTTTGTGCGTTTGTAAATGCTTCCCACTCTTGCATTAATTGGGCGAACTTTGGTCCTGCCAGGATAATGTCGCGAGCGAAGTTCGACCACGCTTGCACCCATTCACACAAGTCCCCAGCGAGCTCGTGCAGCGACAAGAACATTTCCTTTTCAAAGTCGGGCGACGTGCAAATTGGGAGGATCTGGGCGAGGATCTTGTCGTTCACCCGCGCTTCGATATCGTACGCGATAAGCTCGCCCCAGAAATCCTTGG
>JAASFU010000479.1:0-22029 GCA_023333955.1 Globisporangium paroecandrum | reverse complement strand
TTGATTCGCTTCCCCCTCATGACCCCCTCTTTCCCCCCTTCTCTATTAGCTATCTGCGTGGTGGAGGGGGAAGGAAGGGAGTCTGCTAATGCTGCTACTGTCATTACACGCCTAGTGTGTGTATGAATGCGCGTGTGCGTGAATGCTAATGAAAGCGCTTCCCCCCTGTGATGTTAATGCATGGATGCGTAGGTGATGAACCTCAAGTCGAAGGACAACATTGCGCGGCTGAAGAAATCCGCGAGCAAGAAACTCAATGTGAAGGCAAAGCGCGTGTTTCTGCAGTCCGGCGCCGAGATCACGGACGTTGACGAGCTCCAGAACAACGACACGCTCTACATCTCGCAGGGCGAGCCGTTCTACAAGTCTGTGGGGCATGCGAGCGGGCAGGAGACGTTCCACATGTCGGTGCTGGGCTCTGGTGGTGTTGGCAAGAGTGCACTCACGCTGCGCTTCGTGCGCGACTACTTCGTCAAAGACTGGGACCCGACGATCGAAGACGCGTATCGGAAAGCCATCACGGTCGACGACGGACTCTGCATGCTCGAGATCCTCGACACCGCAGGACAGGATGTACGTGCTGTCGCATTTTCAACTGTGTTGGATAATGGGTATGCGCATGCATGTGAGGGCTCACCCGTTTGTGCTTGTTGTTGGGGATACAGGATTTCGAGTCGCTGCGTGGACAGTGGATGATGGACAAGGACGGCTACGTGTTTGTGTACAGTATGGACTCGCGGATCTCGCTCCACGTACGTAATTCGTATCCCGCATTTGGTGATTCTCCATGTTGTTGTATGGCAGTAATCTTCTCGTGCTGACTTGCGTTGTGTATGAATGTTTATAATCCAGGAATTACAACCTTTTTTCGACCTGCATCTGCAAATCAACGAGAGCAAGCGACCGTTGCCACCGATCGTGCTGGTCGCGAACAAGAAGGATGTGGTGGACCAGGACCCAAGCAAGTGCCAGGTGAGCACGGAGGAAGGGCGGCGAATAGCGCGTTCCTACAACGCGCACTACATAGAGACCAGTGCGCTCACCGGCGCGAACGTGACCGCCGTGTTCGAGAACTTTGTGCGGGAAGTGCGCAAGAAGAAGGTACCCAAGCCCAAGAAGAGCGGCTGCAGCATCCTGTAAGCAGGATCTGGCGACGAGACTGCTTGTGGTGCTAGTTTTTTGCTGGAGGAATGCGCGCACATAGGAGTCAAGAAATGGAGAGAGAGAGAGAGAGAGTGAGCGAGAAGAAAGCCCTATTTGTTTTTACACACGCACGAAGAAAAAAGAAATATACGAACGAGAAAAATCAGAGGAGTGGCGCGGTATGCCTCAGGAGATGGAGCACGTATCGGACGCATGCTGGCTAGCGGTGATTATTGGCGTTATGGAGGGATCGTCCATGGCAAGAATCCGTCGATGGTGCCCAAGTTGTAGAAAGTGATGGGTTGGATTTGACTTTCGAAATGGGAGCAATATGAGGAAACGGGCTACTATTCGGTGCGTGTCCAACCTCATCTTTGTCACTACCAGTTCAGTTTGGGCGGCTACTTCGAAAATGGCAAATGCACGGGATGAAGAGACCAAGCAGAGCGAGCCGCTGTCGATCCACGAGCAGGCATCACCGCCGCCGTCACCAACACCAGCACCAGCACCGGTTGCACCAGGCACACTTTCTGTAGAAGCAGAGGCTGCACCTGCGTCCATTGATGTCGAGGTCACAGGACAGCAGACAAACGACGCAGCGGCGGCGGCATTAGAGGAGGTGGCGCCACCAGTGGTGGAGTTCCTATCCGATGATGATGGTGACGATGACGTAGATGTGACGGAGCAGCAGATCGCGTCGTGCCGCAGTGTGCTGCGTCATCGGCTCAAGTCGGAGCAGAGTGGTGGTGGTGACACGTGCCGCGTGATGGGGGTCGAGAGCTGCGTGGCGCAGATCGAGCTGCTCTTTGAGCGCACAGTGCAGTTTGGCGAGAACCAGTCGGGGCTGCTACTGGGCTCCGTGGGAAGCGCCACGCGCGTGATCGTGCTGCAGGCGATGCGAAACCTACGCCGCAAGCACGGCGCGTTCACGCACGTGTACCTTAACGGCACGATCCTGCAGAACGAGATCGAGGCGTTCAAGGAGATCACGTCGCAGCTCACGCGCAACCGAGCCGTCAAGCACCAGGTGCGATAGAGCTCATAACTACCGTTGCTGTGCTGTTGTGTTGGAACTGCTGATCACAACGTGCGCGTATATTCTATTGCAGTCGCTCTCGTACTGGAACATGTACGAGTATCTAAAGGGGCTGTTGGCAGAACGCGCCGCAGCCGACGAGCCTGTGATGGTGATTCTCGACTCGTTTGAGAAATTTGCGCTGGAAACCGGCAGCTCCAAGCAGCTTCTGCTCTACAATCTGCTCGACTGGCTGCAGGTGCGTCATGAAATATCGATTATATTCTGAATGACTATGTCGTACGGCCTGTCTAATCATCGCTGGTGAATTTTATGACAATGTGATAGTCGAAGGATATCAAGATGGGCGTGCTCGGCATCAGCGACAACTTCAACGTGATCGACAACCTGGAGAAGCGCGTGCGGTCACGGTACGCCGCTCCCTGCCATTAATCGCAATGGCATCTATCTATCTATAACAGCTACTATGCAAACCAACCCTGACGATGTATGGGCTATCACATCTCTAGATTCTCGAGTCTGCAGATCGTGATCGACCGACCGACGTTTCCTCAGGTGAAGGAGCTCATGGCGGCAGCGCTGTCGCTGAGGACAATCGATTGGGACGCGCTGCCAAATGCGCGAATCCTGCGCCGCCCTTCCGACAAATTCATGGAGCAATTCGACGCCAAAGTCGCTGCGCTCTTCAAAGACGAAACAGCAGCAGCTCTGCCCACAAACAGCAGCAAAAGCAATAGCAGCGCATTGCTCCTCGCGAGTCTCCAGTTTGACTACGATATCGGCAAGCCTCTCGAGTTTTTTCTGCGCGTAGCCGCCGCTGCTGTCTTCTATTTATCCGTCAAGGAGCCGTTCTTGAGCGTGCGGCACTTTCAAGACGCCAAGCACCTGCTCGAGCAGGACCACCAGCTCGCGACGCTCAAGACGATCAATGACCACGGCATCGCGCTCATGATCGGCATGAGCCAGCTCGAGAAGGACGGCCAGCGCTTTTTCACGCTCGAGATGGTCTACGCGCGTTGGCAGGCGTTCTACCGCAAACACGACCTGCTGCACCAACTGCCGACGCGCAGCGAGGCGCAGAAGGCGCTCGAGAATTTGTTGAGATTGCAACTCGTCAAGGACGCTGGGGACGCGTTCCGCATCGGCCGGAGCACCAAGCACGCGGCGCCCGAGTCGCTCCAGCCCGAGTACCGCGTCGTGCACCTCAACTTCGCGCCGCGCACGCTCGAAGGCATGATCCGCAACCGCAGCATCAAGTGCTCGACTGCGATGGTCGAGTGGGCGGTCAACGGTGCATAACTACCTCATTATACCCAGGTCGATCTATCAATAGACACCTACCTCACTTTGGGCAAAACAGCATCTTGGGACAAACAGCCTGTGGTGATTTGCATTTACCAAGCAGTTCGTCCAAGCATCAGCGAGCGCTCGACGAGCAGCGATTGATTGACACTCAGGCTGGTGGCGCTCGTGCGTCTGGCTGCCATGGTCATGGACTTCCAGCTCAACAATGAGGATGGCGATGGTGGCAACGAAGCCGATGGGAAGCACCTGACGCGCAAAAAGTACCTCGTCGCGCGCAGCAACGAGCAGATCAACTCCATCTCCGACTATGTGTACGTCTTCCACAATGTATCATGCTATTGCTGTGTGCTTTTGCTCGTGTCTACTGCTGGATCTGCGGGTGCCTGGAGTCCTCAGTACACAGCCACACTTGCTTCCTTTTGATTTAGACACTTGTCGACGACGCTCCTACGGAAAGTGCGCTTCGGCCAGCCCATTGAGCTCGCGATCCAGGTCTGGACTGTTTGAGTCTTGTTGGTTCTACTAGTGGACAATGTATGGCCTTCTGGTGACTGGGTCTCCTTGTTGCTGGATGTTGTTGATATGCTCTAGAAGTCACAGAAAGGAGCCAAAACTGTCAGTAGTACCAGCAAGAAGAAGCAGCTGACCAACTTGAAAAACGTGGGTTCGTTCGAGTCCTGGGATCCAATACCTTCTGACACCAAAGCACCAGAGCAACCACAGCAGCAGTCTCAGCACCACATTGCCGCCAAAAGCAGTAGCAAAAGCGCCATTTGGTCGAAAGCGTCTTCATCACAAAGAACCAAATCCAGCGCTCCACTCATCCGCTACGGCCACGTCGTGCGCTTTCAGGCGGCAGACGGCGGGTTCCTCCTTGTCGAGAGCGACGGCTGCTTGCGCAAAGTGCCAAAGGACCACGCGAGCGACCCGCGCACGCTCATCACGCTCTTCCCACGTGATCCACTCGCGAATGTGGGCAAACAGCACAACCGACGCGTTCACTCAGGTGACTGGGTATTCATCGTGCAGGGCAGCGCAGCTGCGCTCGAGACGGAACTGGGCATCGTGCGCGCCGACTCGGACGAAATGGTCGAAGGGCCAGCGTATCTTATGAGCGAAGTTACTCGACACGATGACGCAGCAGCAGCTTCGATTCATGATCTTCGCCGGGATCACGATCACGATCAACCCCAGTGGCGACAGCACTCCTACGTGAGCAAGCAGGCGATCAGCAAGAAGCAGCTCACGCAGGCGTTCCCACAGGAGATTGAGAGCATGCTGACGACTGTCTGGTGTCTGCAGAGAGTGCCGAGGAACCCTGGCGTGGTATTTTCACAATCTCCTAGTCATCATGGCGACAAATCATCAGCGACCTCGAAATGGGGACAAAGCGACGACAACCGGTCGTCGTGCTTCAAGCATGGCACGCAACTGCAGATCTTCCAAAACAACTTCGTCGTGTGCTACGAACTCCAGAGCTTCAAGGACGACGACGATGAGAATGGCAACAACAATAGAAAGAGTCGACGACGAAGCTCAGCGATGTCGTCGTTTCCACCTGGAGCAGCAGCAGCAGTAGCAGGCGAGAAAACGCTAGTCAGCGGAACAAACACGAATAGTACCGACTCGAGAGTTTCTCCCAGTGATGCGCTATTATCTGAGGGGCAAGCGTTTTCTTCGCTCGGACATCCGAATGAAAATGGCTCGATCTTTACGCACGTGTGGCTCTAGGAAACCCCAGACTTTGCTGTTTCCTGTCATCCAGCGAATTGCTCGCGCTCAGGCTCCATGGTCAGCAACAGCAACTGCTACTCAGATCGACGGAGGGCGATTTGGGACAACACCTGGACGATCTGCGACATCAACGTGGTTGAGAGTCACAATTTGAGAAACCCGCCGCCATCGCTTGGTTCACCTCAGCAGAACAAAGCTCGACGGCGCTCAAAGCCCAGTGCTATAGCCACCACCAAAGTCGAGTCGCTTGCAAGTGCAGAATCCATCAAATCTGAAGAACCAAAGGTGTCAGGCGAAGACGACGAACTCGAACCGCTCTCGGAAGAGCAGGAAGAAGACGAAGAAGACGAAGTGGGTGAAGAAGAGCAGGATATCCCACTGCAGAGACAGGCGTCTGTGTTTGACATCGCAAAGTTTGCAGTCAAGGCCGAGTCGCAGCAAGCACGCGCTGCGCGGATCATCGTGCGGTTCTTCCGGCGTGTCTTCCGCGATGAGGTGACGCAATCCCGTGTCCAGGACTTTCTGCGCCGCAGACGTCGCCTGACGCTCACGAAGAGGAACGGTGAGATCAAGTTGAGCACCAAGCAGCAGCTCAAGCTCCTCCAGTGCTACAACCCGAACGTCTACGGAGCTGGAGGTGGTGGCAGACTTGGGTCGACTAGATGGCAGAATCAGCAGCGTGGTCTCCTCACATTCGACAAATTCACCAACAGCGCGGAAACAGACCGTCAGAAGCTCGCGACGATGAAGTGTGAGATCGACTTTCTCAATCGAGACTGGTTGCGCACGGAACGCCACTCGGTCCAGAAAATGAGTTCGATTTCCCACGAAATGTACTCGCGCCGACCGCTGTCATCGCCGTTCACGCCAAAGAGGATCCTTGCGAACCGCGAACGCGAGCAGCAATTCCACGTCGAAATGAAGATGGCGCGACGAGATCCTCCGAGTTTCCACTATGGCAGCTTTCAGGCAGCGTCAGCGACACGGCGGCCGCAAACAGCTCGGCTTGCAATCAATTCGTTTGGGGCAAAATCTCCATAGAACGTGGTTGAAGACGCACATCAGTGTTTGTATTATCACCCCACCTCACTAGCAGCATTGCACGACCTCTGACAGCGTTGTTCCGAGCAGAAGCCACTTGTTCTTCTTCTTCTTGACGCTTGAAGACCCCGCCGCCTGCTCGAATGGGATGAAGTGGAATGGCGCATAGATCTTGACGAGCGCATTTGGCTTCAAGCTCAGATGTGCAGCTGTTTGGGACGAAAACGCGACTCGAACGCTTGCTTTCTCTTCTTTGCATGGTGACTGGGCTCCTAGACTGAGTTCCTGGACAGTGCCGTCGTACACGGTTTGCTCGTCACTACCTTGTCGTACTTGGTGTCGCAAGCGGATCACAGTGAAGTCGCGATCCTGGACTCTGTCGAGACCTCCTGGGATACTGTACCCACCAGCACCTCTGGTCTGCTCCACGAGCGTCTGACCGTGGGAGTGGAGCAACGTGAGGTCGCGGTTCGACTTTCGGATCGCTCGTGCGATCACTTCACCGAGCTCGCCGCGGATTTTCGTGGCGATGGCATCTGGTTTCTGCTGCTTCTTGCGCGACGCTGCAGCAGGGTTGTTGTTCAACTTGGATGGCGAAAAGATCGGCGTATCGAACTTCTCCTCCCGCATCTGGTGCTCCGTGTCGACGATCGCATCTTCGTTGTCGATCATAAACGAAGACTCGCGTGACTGCTGACACAAAGGGTAAGTTAACTCAGTTAGATACCCATTGGATGACCATTTGCACTTGCTTCTATCGGTTAAAACCAACGATAATGGCTTAGCAGCAGCGTACATTGTCGTGGTGTTGACTCGGTCGCTCGTCCTGTGTTTTCTGCTGTGAGAGCAGTGTCGCGCGCATGAGGACGTCTGCGAGTCGTCTCTTCTTTGGACCGCTCTGCGATCCTCCGTCTTGCGTTTGCTGCTGCGATTCCATCACCAGCGACAGCGGAAGCGATGTTCTGTTCACACAATGAGTGTTAGCAACATAGGAAGATGAACAGTCCAGTGAGCCCCAGTGCAGATCATCGAAATGTTACCGTCGTGGCCCTCCTGTCTGCACTTGGCGATTCTTCTGCAGCGCATTTGGGACGGATTTGCGCCTGTTAGTCCCTTTCTTCGCAACAGCAGTCGACTTCTGACTCCATCGAGACGGACGAGCGTCCGCTGCTTCCACGCTCAGTCGCTTTGGAATGCCAGAGACAACGGCAGGCTTCGTTGGTCTTTCTCTCCTTGTGGAGTTTCTTCCTGTTGCTTCTCCAGGCGATACGACGGCGCTACCTGAGCGACGCGGTGGTGTGATTCGCACTGGTGACGTGCTCTTGCGTACAATTGACTTTGACTGCGATTTCCTTCCCGCCGTGGATGAAGATTTTGTTGAAGCAGACGCCATGACAGCATCAAAGACGTCGTCTCCACCCTCTTCTTCGTACGCGTCGACCGGTTTCTGCTTGCGCGTCGGCTGCTGTAGCAGCGATGCAAACGGGTTCTCGTCTTCCGACTCGTTGTCATCGTCTTCACCGCCACTGGCGTCTATCGTGCATAACCAACCAGCAGTGTGGGTTCAGAAGCAGTCACACATTACAAACAAATGCATAGCAACGCACCCAACTGGAAGAGCGGCTGCTGATGGAAGATCTCCTTGGGGCGCTCGAGGATTCCGCTGCTGCCGTTCACACTCCCTGCTGACGCTGCGCGCTTTCCTGCAGCGCCAGATGACGTTCGATGAGACCTACTCCCAGGTCTTGAATGGCTCTTAGCATTCGCAGTCGAGCGCGCATTGCCCCTCGCGTCCTCGGGCGAGTAAAGCAGCGGGTTCTGGCGCTGCGAGCCGGCGTCCACATCGTAGTACACGACGCGCTCGTCGTCGTCATCGCCTGCGCCGTGACGCGTGCGCTTCCTCGCATGCTGCTGCTGCTGCTGCATTTTTGGTTTTCAGCACTCGAAATGGCAACTTGCGCACCAAAATGTGTACAGTACCATGATGCACCTGAATAGTACACTCTTCGTGAATAAAGACTCAAATAGTGGACCATTGCGACCAGCACTCTTGCGAGTTGAGATGGCTACATTTACCTTTCTGTACACATGGCCACGATGCGCATGACCAAAGCTCATGTTCACAAATTGTACAGTTGCTGCGTGGTGCTACGTAACGAGACGGGGGCTACAGTACAACACGCTCGTGCATGCCTCACCCAGTACACCCCAGCCACGCTTCGACGCTCGGGTCGCACGGCTCGCCAACGCCGCGCGCGATGAGCTCTTTGCGCATCGCGATCAAGTTAGAAGGAACACATGCAATCACCTGCATGCGCGCGTTAAAGTACCCCGGTCGTAACTCCCAGCGAGCACTGCTTGTACTTGACGCCGCCGCACAGCACATCGAAGGTATATAGATCGAGGGAGCGATTGCTTTCACGTCGAAGGTGAGGTTCTGGATGCAGATTGTGGTGTCGACGCGTGCGAGCAACTCCAGGTCCTCTGTCCTGATGCGCGCGTCTGTGCAAGTCGCGAGCTCTTCGTCGGCGCGAAGCAAGCACTGAAAGTCAGTGAGGCCACAGACGCCAGTGATGAAGCCGTTGCAACAGACCGAGTCTCTTGCTGTCAGTCCAAACGAGGAGAGCTTCTTCAGTGGAGCAAACGACGGCAGTTCATCGACATGGATCGCGTCGATGATGGTTAAGACCTTCGAAGCTCGGTATTTCGTGAATAGAGTGCGCGGCCGCGATCGTCAAATATCTCAAGAGGCTCAGCTTGGAGAGTTCTGAGATTGACGGAACGCTTCGAATGCCGCCCAGGTGCAGGAATGTCAGGTGCGGCATGGCTTCAAACAGGTCTGGTGGTAGGTACGTGATCTGATTTGGAGTGAAGTTGCCTTCGATATGTCTAGAGACACAGCGAAAAAGGGCCAACGCACTCGAGCCATTTAGATGTCGTCTATACAAGTGTTCTATGCAAACTTACAGGTACTCGAGGTAGTAGAATTCCTTCGCCCAGTCCGGGAATCTCTATGTTCGACTATAAATCAAGACGAGCTACTCCAGTTCGTGGCACCTGCGCAGCTCGTCTGGGAATTCCGAGAGCTTTCGATTGATAATCTGGATAATGCAAAGCTCGCCAGCTGCAGCCAAGTGCACAAGGCTCGCGAACGTGTCTGGCGGATGCAGCCAATCGTCAAACGTTGCTAGCGCAGTATTCCGGTCGACATACACCAAGCACGTGCAGTTCTCTTCGCCAACATTCCACTGGTAGCTCGTCACCACACATTTCAGGAAATTTGCACACAGTTTGGTGCTTGATTGGACTGTCACGATGGAGCATATGAAGATCACCGCTCCAGTGATGAAGAACATGGACGCCAGAACGAGCGTCGGGACATTTCGCTTGACAGTGCCCAGAGGCTTTGCTGAAATTCCAACTAGAGTGACCTTCGCCTGCTCCTTAACTTCGTGATCTAGAGGAGCAACTTGGGATTCTTTTGGCACTGAATCCGCTGGGAGCAGGTCTACTACGTTGTTTTCGTTCTCATCGACCACCGCTTGCTAGTTCTTCTTCTGTTCACGAGCTGTAGCTCTCTGCTGCACAACAGGGTCGTTCAGCGCACAGATGATCTTTTTCCACTTGTAGAGCGAAAGCAGATTGAGCGACAACTTCACAAACAAAGAACACCCACTCGAGAACTGCAGGTAGTGGAAAGCGACACGGAAAACAGCGATCTGCCTCGGGTCGCCGTACAAACGCGCAATCCCATCAAATGAACCCACCCCGAGGGTTGAGGCCCTGACGGACTGCTTTGCACGATCGAACTCGAATGTGTAGATCGCGTATCCGAGAACGATAAGCGGCGCAAACCCAGCGAAGAAGAGGTCGAATCTAGCAACAGGTGAAGACAGCACACAAACAGCAAGGTGAGCTCACAGGGTTTATAGGAGGCAACTTAAGGCAACTGCACAAGACGCACAGGTAGGAGCCGCACAATGACGAGGTTCCGGTTGGTCTGAAATCGCTGGTAGCGGTACACCGTGACCAGCCAGCTGACGAAGAGCAGGTGCGAGTAAAAGTAGATGAGCGGCGTGGGGAAATCGTGCCGGAGGTACGTGATCAGCGTTGTGCTCTGGAAGATGAGCTTGGGCAGATCCAGAGCAGCGCTCTGTGCATAGAAGTGAACAAGGTGAATGTGTCAGTGCAGCAATCGGTCATTTGCACAGGAGCTCAGAAGCAAACGTGGATGGAGACTTACGTAAAAGTGTTGATATTTCCCATCGTGCGATATCGTTTCACGGTAGATCTCCGCAATTGTTTGCCCTTTTGATTTTTGTCCTCGATCACCGGTCGTCTGGGGTTCGCTACCCTCGGGTACGTCCAAGTCAGCCCTTCGTATCTCGCGTAGCAATCGGCGAATGCGACCGAAACGCTGCTGGTTCGTCGATACTAGCGCTTGTTCTTTTGCTTGCTTCTGCTTTGTAGGTGTGGGGAGATCCCATGGAAGCCGACGTCCAAAGAGCATGAACAGAACCAATCCGAAGAACCCGAAGCCAAATAGGATCAGCAAACCAGTCGAATAAATCACGATGGGCAGGTCCGGATACGGCAACAACCAGAACTCGCTGTTGTCGAAGTTCTCGGTATTCAGCACCGCATTGACCGTCTCGGTCGAGTAAACCTGGACATACACTAGAAAGAACGTCGACGCTGAGGCGAGCATCAACGTCACGACCATGGGATGTCCAGATGTCCGAAGACCTCAAAGAACGCCGTCCTTGACTTGAGCTTGCTATCAGTCAGTCCACACAACCGTCGAGAGTAGCCATCGACTGCCTTTGAAGTGGAGCTTGTTTCTTGAGGAGTAACTGGTGGTGGACTCTCTAGCACCACATGCGTAACTGAAGCTGAGCTTGGAAACCAAGTTTCGTCCATTGTTGAATTCGGCTGGTGACCATGCAGCTCGGTCTCGGTCACCATCGTCACTATCTGCGCTGACAAACCTTGTTCACACGCAGCTATTACCTCTACCTTGCTAAGTGAAGACGACTTGCGATCACAGCTGGCATCTGCGCTCATTATCATTGACGTACCAGTCACCATTGTCTGCTCCCCTCGTTTGCTGGTAAACTGAAAGGAGTTCAAAACGCAGCAGCAGAATGGCTGCAGTTTTCGACAGGTAGCTTTGCTCAGACGTACCAGTGCATTCCAGACGCGATAAATATAACTGATCAAAATGAACGCGCGTGAAACCACCAAGACACTTGCTCATATCGTTCGAAACGCATACAACCCATCTCACACAAATGGAAAGCTTCTCTCTTTACCTGGTCTGCCTGAAACTGCAATCATCTCAAATATCAAGTGCCACGATCGCTATCCATTCTGCCATAACAATGCGCAGAACAAAAACATCGCGAGATTTCGAGAACAAAGATTCATATTTGCAACACGCTCACCTAGGCATGAACGATCTTTGGCGTTTTGCTTGCCTTGCAGTGATGACGAACTGCTTCCTCTTCATCAATCAATGCTGGGCACTGGCTGTCCATGCCAATCTATCCTTGCGCTCGTCCACTTCGTTTTGATGATCTCTTCCAAAGGAGGCGAACCATAGCCGCCACTCGTGCCTGTCTCGAAAATCGCAACGGACTTGCCAATGAAATCGACTTTCTTCGGCACTGCGATGCGGCATTTCGCAAGCTGGGGTCGTCGAGGACCATTGGAGCCTCCAGTCCCCAAGGAAGAGCTTCCGAGCCCGTTGTAGTAGTACAACTCGAACTCTTCATCCACCACTGACTGCTGCAGATTTGGTGCTGTTGTTGGCTGTGAGGATGATAGAGCCGGGTTGGATACTGCACCGGCTCCGCTACCTTCCGAATCAAATTGCGCTTGCAGCTCTCTCGCGATATCAGAGTCCGATCGGGGTCGCTGCTGTGTTTGCTGAGCGCCTTCAGTATCACCACTGCTCTGATAGCTCCCGCTGAGCGCCAGTTCGAAATCACCTGTGTGCAAAAGCACTGATATCACTTTCCAATACTCGTCCCACAGCACGATGCCTGCCCCGGCGACTTCGAGCCGAGCAAGTAGTCGCGCCATCCAGTACTCGTTCGACAGGATCTCTCGGTCCACGCCAAGCTGCTGTAATGACTCAGCGAGAATGGAAATGTCCATGAACCCGGTTTCCATCGAGTCGAACGACTTGAACACTCGCTGCACGCGCTGGAAGAGCATCTGCGAAGTCGACTCTTCGCAAATCGCTGGATCCAAACCGAAGCAGACGCTGAAGTGGGACGTGCTCCCGATCACCCACACCGGGTAAATCGGGGACTTGTAGTAGCTGCCAACCTGGCAGTACCGCAGCGCTTCCAAGTGGGTCAAGTAGCCAATTCGAGAGCGCTTTGGAACGCCATGCAGCATGAGACCAGAGTCACCCATGGGAACGCTACCGTCAAACACGTTGGAGACAGCTGAGCCTGTGAGAAGAAAGTTCAGCAGCTCCTGGGAGCAGTGACCAAACTGGCCAGTGAACGCAGCTTCAAGATCGTCCATCTCGGATCGGATCGCCTCGACGCCTTTCGTTCGCAGCGCGCTGAACATGAAGTTCATTACACCATGCGGCGATTGGTAAGCGCTGAGATGTTCGTGAATGACGCGCAGCAAGTCGGGATCCTTGTGGGTCGTCACTTGGACGACAGTCTCGCGGTATACGGGTCCTTCTCCGCCCTCAGCAGCCGCCGCAATGTTGTCTATGTCACTCTGCACCACAATGTGGATTGCGCGCTGTTGCTGCTGAATAGCACCGCGAGCTTCTCCCTGACGTTTGCTGCAACGCAGCAAGACCGACGCGATCGCCTCTGTCAGCAGCGCGTTCTGTCCGCTCTCTCCCGCCTGTGCAACGTGCACGATCAGCTCCTGCAGCGTCTTGTGCGAGTCTTCTGCTGCTGCCGCCCTCTTGCTATTGGCGCTTGTAGTGCTCGCCAATCGCCGCTGGACTTCGTGGTACTCGAACAGGAACAGCCGCAAGATCTCTGCCTGCACCGCGGCAAGCACGCCGCACGGACCGCCGTGGCCCTGCACCAGCCCGAGCGGGAAGTCGGACGACAGCGCCTGGAACTCGAAGCCCTGCTGGTACCAGCGCAACGTGTCGGGGTGGTCCGCGCTGCCCACGTGCTGTGGCCACATGAGGCGCAGCATCTCGAGGCGCTCCGCCGCGCTCAGCACCCGCATCGTCGTCATTCTGGTGCTCCCGTTCAAATGCGCCAAATGCGAGGCATGGATCTTTTGGTTTGATACCAAATACCTTTTTGTATTTACTTGACCTTTTTACTTTCTTTGATTACAATGTTTAGTAGGTTATTAGCCTATTAGTATTCCATAACAGCATGAGTGCGACGTCGTACCGGATATTATAGGTGAGTCAAGCACATGAGCATTCGAATAGAAATTTCAATTTCTAAATCACCTAGCTTGGTTTCTTTTTTCCGTGTCTATTTCTAACCTGATTTCTATATTCCAGCCAGCGAACACGCCATTCCGTTCAGTTTATGGATCTTGTTGCGCGATGGAGAGTGGCACCTGAAGCGTTGAAGTAGCGGCGGATCTATGTCTAAATATCGTTTCTAACGTTTCTAACAGGATCGTGACAGTGTCCAGTATCGCGTTGTGCGTAAAGTTTCTGTTCCGCGGCATCTGGCACTTTTTGGCTGGGGGGTTGGGGAGTCGCAGGCAGCCAGAAACCGAGCAGAGAGCGAGCGAGAGATGCGCCAGCAGCAGCAGCGCAGCGCGTGAGAAGGCGGCGGCAGGACGGACTCACTTACTCACTCTCTCTCACTCTCTCGCGCGCGCCCCTTGGAGTGGCGAGCTGCACTTTTCAATTGAGCAGCAAGAGAGAAAGAAAAAGAAGAAACCGCGGCGAACGCTCCATCCGTTTGACTTGCGCAACATCACAAGAATCAGGAACGATGCCGCCATCGTTGGTTCACGAGCGTCGCCTGCTGGGGGCGGAGCTGCTGGCCAAGAGCACGGCGGCGGAGGAGCGACCCGCGACGGTGGAGCAGGCAGCAGAAGACAACCAGCAACAAGGACAACCGGAGCAGGAGCAGGAGCAGGAGCAGAAGCCACAGCAGCAGCCGGAGGAAGGCGCTGTTAGCACATCAGCTACTGATGTCACTACCAAAAACAACTCATCGCCTGATGCGATGCCACCAGCAGCGCAGGACAAGAGCGACGGCGCGATGCGCGGTGACGGGTGTTCAAACGATCTTGAGATTTTCTGCAAGCGCGAGGCGAACATCCTGACGCTGCTGGAGAACGCGCCGACGGGGATTGACCCTGCGCAAGTCGCGCGCGCGATGAAGGGCGTGCAACTGTGTATGGCGAAGAACATTGAGTCGCTCTCTCCAGTGTGCATCGAGGCACTTATGGCTGAACTTGTAAACCAGAAGAGCAGTGGGATTCGTACTGCAGCGAATGCAGCGGACGCACTCCAGCCGACAACGTACGAGTCAGTTCCAGACAGCAAGAACAACAACCTGTACAACAACCGAAACTCCCCAGATAACGAAGACTCGTCAGTCGAGGTGTCGATCCACTACTCCAAGCACCACAACACAGCCGGAGCAGCTGGACTTCGCGGCCACCCGGCATTAGCAGCAGCGGCACCAGCGATCGACCAGGCACAGCATCCAGCGGGCTTTGGCTCTTCTGGGGACACGGACATTGCATCGCCGCTCATGTTCTTCCTGGTGTTCCCGTTCTTCTGCATCGGACTCTACGTGACGTACAATCACGCGCTCGTGTACCTCCGTCGCCGGAAGGACGCGCTCCGCATCGAGAGTAAGCAGTACATGCCCGTGCCGTAAAGCTCCCAAGATTTCCATCCCACCCAAGCTGCCGTGCGATCTCCAGTCTTCAACACCAGACTGCAACGTCGCAGAAAGCAGCAGCCCCACCCCTCCCTCCATTGAGATGCAGATAACCTGCTCTCAAGAGCCTCGAGCCTCAAAACCCCAAAGAGCGAAGACGCGTGCCGTGTATTGGTGTCAAGACATCATCATCACCAGTAAGTAAGTAGTGCGAGGCGAGACGCCTGTAGGATTTTTTTTCATATTTTTTTATAGCAGGCGGCTGCCTTGAGCTGGGCATGTATCCATCGTGACAGCAGCCATTGTAACTTAATTTTCCCAGCGAATCAACACATTTTTTATTCAGTTGCTCGTGCAAGCGTTCACTCATTCATTTGCGCTCAGTAGATGTAAGCTAGCCAGTCATGCAGCCACCATGTGTATGCTCTGGAAAAATTGGCTCCATTGGCTCCCTCGCGGTAGAATTTTTGGAGATCGTATCGCATAGCGGCGGCGTAGCTCTTCACATAACCATCGAACACACATGCACAACCTTCTCAAAGCGAAGCCACCTAGCACAGCAGATGGTGGTCAGTCACACGAGCTATCAATTTTCCGCATCAGCAGCAGCCTCGAGCTTGCATCACGTTGTGATCGCCATCCGCGCGTCGTTTCGTCATTACGAAGGCGTTTCTCCCTCAATATGACACGCCAATGCCAATGCGCATCTCCCCACCCCTCCAAGCAACTCTTCCGCAAACATTCTCTCACAAGACAATTTGCAAGTAAGGTAACCACGCTATTTGTACGGCAATCATGTAGCAAATTTCCTTCCATTAATGTGTAAACCTAGAATAGTGACATTTACGAAATTAAGGTGGTAGACCTTAACAATAAGAAGACTATTCCGGAATGTATGTGGGACACACAAGATCGGCCAGCGAAGTGGGAAAAGAGGGGGGCGAACGTGGCGTGATCTCCAAGCTCATGCATGACCTCAATAGCTTCAGTATCGGAAATCAACGCAAGATCAAGATGAACTACGGCGGCGGATACGACCAGCAGCAGCAGGCGGGCTACGGCGCACAGCAGTACGGTGGCCAACAGGCAGGCTACGACCAGCAGTACGCCCAGCAGCAGCAACAGGGAGGCTATGGCGGCCAGCCACAGGGAGCGGGCCAGTACGACCAGTACGCCCAGCAGCAGCAGGCGGGTAGCTACGACCAGTATGGCCAGCAGCAGCAGCAGGGCTACGGCCAGCAAGGCGCGATGCCCGGCATGCAGCCGCAGGAGTGGGACTTCCACGGCATGGAGGCGAAGGACGGCATCCGCTTCTCGTGGAACAGCTGGCCGTGCACCAAGCTCGAGCAGACCCGCTGCGTGATCCCCGTGGGTGCGCTCTACCAGCCGCTGAAGCCGATCGAAGGCATCCCACCAGCGGTCGAGTACGACCCGATCCACTGCAAGTCCTGCTCGGCGGTGCTCAACCCGTACGTGCAGGTGGACTTCGTGTCCAAACTTTGGGTGTGTCCGTTCTGCGTGACGCGCAACCACTTCCCGCCGCACTACGCGGAGAACATCACGCAGGAGAACCTGCCGGCGGAGCTCATCCCGCAGTACACGACGCTCGAGTACGAGCTGCAGAACCGCCAGGCGGGTCCGCCCGTGTTCGTGTTTTGTATCGACACTTGCATCCCGGAAGACGAGCTGGAGGAGCTCAAGGACTCGATCCAGCAGACGCTCAACCAGCTGCCTCCAGACGCGCTCATCGGCCTCGTGACCTACGGAACCATGGTGCACGTGCACGAATTGGGCTTCCCAGAGGTGCCAAAGTCGCACGTGTTCCGCGGCAACAAGGACTTTTCCACCCAGCAGGTGCACGACATGCTGGGTCTCTCGGCGCTGAACCGCGCGAAGACGCCGATGCAGCCGGGCCAGCAACAGCAGCCGGTGAACAACGCGGCGCGCTTCTTGTTGCCAGTGTTCGAGTGCGGCTTCACGCTGGAATCGATCCTGGAAGATCTGCAGAAGGACCCGTGGCCCGTCGCGGCGGAGCAGCGTCCACAGCGCTGCACGGGCGTCGCACTCTCGGTGTGCGTGGGTCTCTTGGAAGCTACGTACCGCGGCCAGGGTGCGCGCATCATGATGTTCGTCGGCGGGCCACCAACTGTCGGCCCTGGTAGCATTGTGAGCCGCGACCGCAAGGAAGACATCCGATCGCACACGGATCTGCAGAAGGACAACGCGCCGCTGACGAAGAAGGCCGTGCAGCACTACCAGGAGCTCGCGAACCGCTGCGTGAGCTCGAACCACGTGGTGGACATCTTTGCCTGCTCGCTGGACCAGTCGGGTGTGATGGAAATGAAGTCGTGCGTACAGAAGACCGGCGGTGTGATCGTTCTGGCCGACTCGTTCGGCCAGTCGGTGTTCCGTGAGTCGTTCCGTCGCATGTTCAGCAAGTTCTCGGACGAGGCCGCGGACTGCGACAAAGACCACTTGACCATGGCGTTCGCGGCGTCGCTCGAAGTGCTCACGAGTCGCGAGTTCAAGGTCGCGGGGGCGATTGGCCCTTGCGCGGCGCTGAAGCGCCAGGGCGGTGGCGCGCCGAAGAACGTCTCGGACGTGGAGATCGGCATTGGCGGCACGAATACGTGGGCCATGGGCGGCATTGACCCGAACACCACGATCGCGCTCTACTTTGACATCTCGAACCAGACCGCGCTCCCGCAGGGCAAGGGACGCTACATCCAGTTGATCACCAAGTACCAGCACGCGAGTGGCCGCTACCGCACGCGCGTGACCACAATCTGCGGGCCGTGGACCGTGGATCCGAACGACACGGCGTCGCTCGGCCGCGGCTTTGACCAGGAGGCCGCCGCTGTGCTGCTCGCGCGCATCGCCGTGCACCGCTCCGAGTCGGGCGAAGAGCAGCTCGACATCATGCGCTGGATCGACCGGTCGCTCATCCGCCTCGCGGCGCGCTTTGCCGACTACCGCAAGGATGACCCGTCGAGTTTCCGCCTGTCGCCGGAGTTTGCGATCTTCCCGCAGTTCATGTTTCACTTGCGTCGCTCGCAGTTCCTGACGGTGTTCGGGTACTCGCCCGATGAGAGCTCGTACTACCGCCACTGCCTGCTGCGCGAGAGCACGACGAACTCGCTCGTGATGATCCAGCCGTCGCTGCTGTCGTACTCGTTCAATGGGCCACCGGTGCCGGCGCTGCTGGACGCGGCGAGCGTGCGCTCGGACACGATCTTGCTGCTCGACTCATTCTTCTACGTGGTGGTATTCCACGGCGACACGATCGCGGCGTGGCGCGACCAGAAGTTTCACGAAGACCCGGCACACATCAACTTCAAGAACCTGCTCGAGGCCCCGCAGGCCGACGCGCAGCTGATCATGGACTCGCGCTTCCCGGTGCCGCGCTACGTGGTGTGCGACCAGCACAAGTCGCAGTCGCGCTTCCTCATGGCCAAGCTCAACCCGTCGGTGACGCACAACAGCATGGACGGCCAGGGCGAGGTCATCTTCACGGACGACGTGAGTCTCAAGGTCTTCATGGAGCACCTCATGAACCTCGCCGTCAAGTCGTAGAGATACATACATACACACAGTAGCAAAAGATACAACTTACGACTCGAATATGAATGCGAAAAGGTTATTGATTGTTGCAAATATAAAAGCCGTTGGCTTCAAATTTACAGCGCTTGACCGTGCTGGACGATCCTAGTTGGACCTAGCATTGAATAGCATAAGCTGCCTTGTTGGCCATACTGTTTGAGAAAAATCGCGAAATAGCACAAGTTGAAGTCGATGCCAACTCTCCTGCGAAGCTCTCTCGCGCTGGCTTTGACCATCTGCCTGCCTCAACGGCCTCCGAAGCCTTGGACAGATATCGCCGGTGAGAGGCTGGCACTTGGTCAGCGCTTATGGCCCATCAGGCTATGAGCACTTCTTGCGTGCACAGCCAGCCAAGGCCGTAGCTCTTCGCTGTCCCTCGACTTGGCGATGGTTTCTTTTGGGGGTGAATTCTGCGCATGCTATGTATTTATTTTGTGGCTTACAGTACATCCGAACAACCGTTCCGTGAACTGATTCTCTTGATTTCCCACCCAAGCACACAAAGCAGCGCGCGCGAAGCACGAGCGATGGCCGTGCGTACGGCCCCGACGCGATGGCGTGCGGTGCTCAAGCCCTGGCGCATGCATCTGAAGCAGGTGGCGGACATCACGCAGCCGGTCTCGGGCAGCGGCAAATATCGGTCGGAGGTGAGGGTCGACCTCGGTGTCGCATCCACGAGGAAGAACTGACGCGAGAACGTGCGAAGATGCCGCGAACTGCTGGAGCTGCTCGCGATCATCGTGGTCGCCGAGAGCGCGTCGGTGGATGGCAAACTGCCGCAGGAAGCGTGCGACAGCACGACGCTCCTCAGGACCGCGCCTGGCTGTGCCGCTTTCAGCTCGTTTTTACAAACGACCAGCGCATCATGATGGTGGACGACGTGGAGGCGTACCGAGAGTTCTTCTTCGCGTTCGGCGAGTACTCGCTGAGCGACAAGTTCCGCCATGCGCGCGATGAAATGTACAGTTGACTCACGCCGGAGATGAAGCAGATGGTGGAAAAGCACTGGCGGTTTCCCGTCTCCTTTTTCATGACCACGGGCCGGCGGGGACCGGATCTGTCAGTGGCGTATCTGCAGTCTGCGCTGGCGTTGGTGAAAGTAGTCACTGAGAAAACGAACCAAGAGCGAGTTCGAGACGATGGCGAGGGCAGTGATCGTACTGACCAGTGGCGGTATCGATTTCCGTACACTGATCTGCGCGCGGAGCTGTCTGTCAGCTCGTTCAAGCTCGAGCAAGACGCTGTACCCGTTCTGACAGAGCTGCTCGCGCTAGGAGTCGGGGGTCTCGGAGACATCGACGTCGGCGCCAATTCCGCATTGGGCAGACTACCAATCACAGAGTTGGATCCCATCCTATACGCGGTTACCGATGGGTCTTCGTTCCGGGCGCTGGAAGACTACGAGAGGATTCTGCGCGGCGAGCGAAGGGAGTTGCGGCTTTTAAAAACTGGACTCCTGACGGAGCCTGGCACGCGCAACAGCTGGAAGTGGTGTGCTCGTCGCTTGCGGTCTGTAAGGATTTACAGCGTCTGCACCTGTCGCATCTGGGTCGCGGTGGCGGCGAATCTCCATCGTGTGAGAGCAGACGCAAGAGGTTGCTGCAGTGGCTCGCGTTCGCGCTCTTCAGCAAGGAGCCAGGGCCAGTTTCGCGACGCTGACAGTCGAAGACGCGGATTTCCCGGAAGAAGATATGGTCGCGATCATCGATGTGCTTGTGGCGACACACCCAATGAAGCAGCTCCTGGACGATGATCTAGAGACTGAAGACAATGGTGACGATGGTGACGATAATGACGAGGATAAGGATCCTGGGTTTGTCTCTTTGAAAGCGGAGACAGCGATCACAATCAAGCCGATTGACGATGAAAACCAGCTGGGAGCGAGTCCAGAGTCGTTTGTTCTGAAACAGGATGGCGTCTTTCGCGCGATGAGGAACGACACGCGTCTCGACTGGGTGGACATTGTCGTCCCGCACTATGGGTACTGCGTCGCCCCTCGAGCTTCGGTCGGCCACTTCGTACCGGCCACGTTAAGCGAGTCATCGTCTTCGTCTTCTTCATCATCAGGCTATCGTAGCAAGCTCACTACGTTGAAACTGGACGAATCGAACAACCCAACGCTGCTGTCACTGATCGACTTTATCGGTCCGAAGCTACTCTCGGTGGAGCTTCTGACCCGATACGGCGACCTCATAACGGTTGATTTCCTTCATCAGCTCTTGGCTGCGTGTCCGAATCTGGAGGACCTCCAGTTCGGTACACCGGAGGACATCATGACCGTGTTCATCGATGCGTACGAACGTGGGGAATGCAAACTTGAGAGCCTGAGCATCGAAGATCTCAAGATTAGTCATGTTGAGGCGCTCATCGAGTTCATCCGCATGCTGCAAGAGCCGACTAGCGCTGCCGCGAAGAGCCTTCGTTTCCTGGAACTCCGGAGTCCACTGCTTACACCGCCGCACCTTCTCTTGGATGAGGACGTGTTCGCCGCGTTCGTGGAAATGCTCCACGTCAACAGCACGCTCGAGTACCTAGATGTCCACATGAATGAGACGCTCACGGACGAGTTTGAAGCAGAGTTGATGCGCTTCGACAAGCAGATCATTGGACGGCGTTTGCCGAATCCCACGCGCCGATACGCGTTTCTGAGCGTGCTGCAGCACTTTGCCACTCTTTCCCAGACGAACAAGCCACCGCTAAGAAAACGCCATCGCTCCACTGAAAGACACACAAGAAGCCTGAACCACGGAAGCGAACTGGGTAGGGTGGTCGTCTCGGCGATTTTGGAGTTTGCAGCGGAGACCGTGACTCGACATATTCGCGTCAGACCGTTGTATATGCCGTGGCTCGTACTCCAGCCCCAGCCAGTCAAGGAGAGCTTTTGGTTGGTGTCTGCATGTTTGCTGTGTCTGTCTGTTAGTTTAAGCTAGTCAAGTACTCATTACTGTGAAAGAAGTCCGTCATGCATCTGCATCCCAGGCATCGATCGCGGGCGACGAAACGATTCTGCATGCGGAGTAGGGGGAGTTGGACTTGGACGCCACGGTTTCAAGTCCTCGTTGTCGTGGGGGGTCTCAACAATTCTCAACATTCCCCATCTCACATCACATGCGTGGTACTCATGAAAGTATGTTGCTCAAAGCAAGCAAGGTTGGCAAGAGAGAGAGAGAGAGAGAGAGAGAGACCCTGGCACAAGAGCAAGCACAAGAGCAAGCACACCAGCAGCGTGGCGGATGACTTGTTACCCAGCGCGAGGCGACTGAGGCAAAGTGAAATGCTCCCACGTCACGCACCTTCCAACCAATTGGGTGCATGATT
>JAASFU010000478.1:0-22041 GCA_023333955.1 Globisporangium paroecandrum | reverse complement strand
GGCCAGGTGCGCCGATGCGAGCAAATGTAGAACTGAGTGATGGCCATTTCCATCGCACACCCATTTTCAACTGCACTCCTGCGACTCGAACGGATCGGAGTGACGAAGACCATCGCAGCTTGCAGCTTCGCTCCATAGGTTTTGGGTGTTTTGGTGGCTGATAGCAAAAAACTCCCAAACCTGTGGAGCGAATAGCTGATAGCGTGCCAACGGTGAAGAGCCGCATGTACTTCTGTCTATTTTGAGATCCCATTACTTTATAACCGTTTGGCTACTGCGGCACTGGTCTTGAGGCAGTAGCTGGGAATTTGTAGCGAATCTTGCGTCCTTTTATGCGACCAATGCTATCGCGTTTAATACCCTCCGTTGCGAAAAGAGAGCACAAAATCCGTGTGCACCACACCATTCGTGTGAAAATATCCCATAATGTGGGACTGGCGTTCGGGTCTTTTTACTGAACAGAAAGGGACCCAGCATTACACACTCGCAATTCGCAACATCGGCAATTGCGACAAAGCAGCGAGGCCCGACAGCAAACAAAGCGAGTTCCACCCGTTGCCACAACAAACCGCATTCTCGCATTCTCGCTCTATCGCTCAAGCCGCCAGGAACTCAAGACAGACAAGCAGAGCAGACGGATCGCCACCGCCCAAGCGCAAGCGTCCGCTCAGCACACCACCGACACAGCAACAGCCAGTTTCTCACACACCTCGTTCATCGTGGTTGCGTTGGTGCAGTGTCTGCGCACTCTTTTCTTTTGGCGGAACGCGCCTGAACGCCGCCGTCCCAGCGACCCGTCCTCTGCCGCAGGCAGGATGGTGCAGGACCAGCTCCGCGTCGCGGTCATTGGCGCGCAGACGCAGAGCGACGGCAAGAAGGCACCGTATACGGTGTACCGCACGGTGGTGAACTTCCACGGGCAGTGCTACCAGCGCCTGATCCGGTACCGCGAGTTCTGTCGTTTCAATAGCAAACTACATCTGCGCCACAAGGCGTCCAAGAAGGAGAGTCCCGCGATTGTGTTCCCGAAGAAACAGTGGACGCGCAAGCTCTCGCTGGAAGAAGGCGTCATTGAAGCGCGTCAAGTGCTGGTACGTTTGATGCATTGCATTTTGTTATATTACAATTGCCGAATGTGTACTAACTGATTTGTATATTCGATTTTCTTGTTGTGTGATAACAGCTGAACGAATACATGAACCAAGTAACACAGAACGAGTTGACACCGGGCTGCTATGATCGCCTGCTGAGGCTATTGAAGGTTGGCGACTACGATGTCGAGACTAAGGGCCACCCAGCGCCGCACAAAAGCCCGCACCCCGGTGGCAAAGGAGAGCGCCCAACCGTCGACGTGCTTCGTGACATGGAAAACGAAGAAGCAGATGATAAAATAGAGCAGTACCGCAAACGTCAGGACGAAGTGGCAAAGTCCCGTCGAGAGAATGGTGGTGCCCCCACTGATCGCATTGGCGCCGCTGCGATGATCGTCAACACGTCGGCGGTGTACCGGTCTGTGGCGTCGAATGCGGAGACCGTGCTGACGGAAGACGAGCGCTCGATGGACGAGCAACGAGAAGACTCTGAAGATCCGCTGAGTGACGAGCAAGAAGACGGGATCTACGGCAGAGCGTCGATGGTGCCTTCGAGTGCGATCCCGAACAAACACTCAGCACAGACGCAGCGATCTCAGCTGCGCTCCGCCATGTCCGCACCGACTCAGCGCACCAAGAAAGTGAAATTCATGACGGTCGTCGAGGAAAACGTGGCGGCTGAAGAGCGACATGTGGGCGACCTGTCCCCCGAGCGCAAGTACGGACCGAAGATCAAGAAGCAGATGAGCAGCATCGACAGTATCCTCTCGGAGTACAGCTCCGCGGACGGACACGCGATCCCGCCCGAGTTCCACTCGGAGTCGGCGATTCTCGCCCGGAACCGCGCAGAGAGCTTCTGATCTGACGATGGCGAACCGACTAAATAGTTTATAGCAACAAAAAACAAACGAGCGCAGCGCTATTGATTTTGGCGCTTGCACTCATCATGATATTTTTTATACGGAGTTGACGATGGGGACGCGACCAGTTCCACACAGTATCTATGGTAAGCAAACAACAACAAACAACTTGTCTTTTGAGTTCTCAATACGACCGGCATCTCACATGAGATAGCATCCTAGGGTCGAGTTCGACTGCTGCCTCCTTCTCCTCCGACTGTCTTGGGAATGCGAAGGACTTGGATCTCACCGAGCTCCTCGAGCAGCACCAAGCTTTTCCTAATCGAACAAAAAAAGTACTGTTCTACTTTAAATAGCAAATGTATCGGAAACACCCTTTGAGTTTTTTGAGCTTTTCAAAACACCAAAAAGCTCAAACCTCAAAGCTCATCAAGAACGCGAGCGAGCAAGTGGAAAATGGCGCGCGGCAAGAGCTGGCGCAAGGAGGAGGACCTGAGTCTCGTGCGCGCAATCGTGCGCGCCTTGCAGGACACCGGCACGCTCGAGCGCGGCGCCATCGCGTTCTGGGCGCGCGTCACCTCTCTCTACGAGGAGCTGCTCGCGGACGAGCACGCACCACCGCGCACGCCCGGCGCGGTTGAGAGCCGCTGGAAGAACCTGCAGGCGTCCATCGCCGGGTTCGTCAAGTGCCTCACGAGCGCCTCGCGAGGCGACACCACTGCTGCCTTGCCAGAGACAGAGCACGTAAACGCTGCGATGAAGCTGTACCGCGAGAAGGACCCAAAGAATAACGCATTCGAAAACCTGGAGGTCTGGGAGTGTTTGCGCAAGGAGATGCCGCTCTACGAAGACTTTGTGAGCTCCTCGACGTCGTTCTACATGATGCAGAAAAAGCGCGAGGGCGGGCTGGTGGTGGAAGACACCCTGGGAGCGGGAGGCGGCGCGGGCAGCAACAAGAAGAAGCGCACGAGCATGTCCGTGTACGATGCCGAGGCGGCGCTACTTGGTCGTGACACCAGTCCGACTCCGATTGCGGCCGCCTCACCAGCGACAGCAGCGAACATCAATAGCGCGCGTCCTACAACTCGTCGAGCGCTTGCAGCTGAAGAACCGAGTTACGAGGACCAACGAGCAACGTCAGCAGCAGCGTCTCCTCGACAATCACTTCTACGACCGACTGCAGCACATGCAGCGCCAGCTACAACACCAGCGCCAGCTACAACACCAGCGCCTGCTCCGGCCAGAGAGACAGCGGAGATCCTGCAGCAGAAGGCAAAGTACTGGAAAGCCATGCAGGAAGCCGCCGAGACGCACAACACGCTGCTCGCGGAGCAGAACGCGATCGCCGCCGAGAAGAACATGATCATGCTCTTCGCGAGCCGCGACGACGCGGTCTCGACCGAATTCTTCGATCTGAAGCGCCGCATCGCGCTTGCGAAGCTCAAGCGCGACTTTGCCGACTTTCTGCGCTGACCCTGTTCCAATTCTTTGTGTCTTGTATGTAATCCACTCGTTGTATACCAACCGCTTATCTCACATGCTTGTCATTTTTGACCAGACTGGTTGGCTTTAACACACAATGCTACAGTTCGCTGGTCGATACAACCCCACCAGAAAATGTGTGTGTCAGTTCTACAAGACCCTTTGGCTCTCGCTACTTAAATCACAATCGATGACCCGTCGCCTTGCTTGGTCCTGCCGGCGAGCGTGACCCGCTGCTTGAGGCTCTGGCGCACGTCGCGCATGGACTGGATCGTGCGCTCATCGCAGCCAAGACGCTCGAGGTTCGGCACGATCTTCTGCACGTACGAGAGCAGCTCTTCGTCTGAGATGGGCGCGTCCTCCTTCTGTTGAGGCTGCTGGTCGCTGGTAGCTCTGGCGGCGCTGACGTTCGTGCTCTGGGGTCTGCTTACAGATCCAGCGACAGTAGCAGACCCATTCGCAGTCTCGACGGGCAGCTGACTCGCACTTACGCTGGCCACCGCTCGACTCTGGTTCATTTCACCTGCAGTTGCTGCGACTGGCGCTTGCGAGCCAGAGGCAGAGATCGGACTGGAAATCGGTGCAGTGGCCACCACACCATCTCTCGGTGCGCTGACTGCACTGGAAGCGGTAGAAGCCGGAAGGCTGACTGTCACATCCCTGCTTACCACTGGTTCATTGGTACTGCTACTGCTGCTGATGCCTGACTGGGCAGCAGACAGCTCGTCGCAAATCGTGAGAAAGTCGGCGTCGGTCGCGCCGACGAAATGCAGATTGTCGCCCTCATCGGCCGGACTCAGGATCTCCTTGAGCGTCATGACGCGCTTGAGCGGCAGCTTGTACGAGATCTCCTTGATCAGCAGGTCGATGTCGCTCTCCATTTCGTCCACGTGCACGTCGTCCTTGGCCAGCAGCGTCTCACCAAACAGCTTCGAGTCGAGCCAGCACTTGGCGACCAGGCTCTTCGGGACGTCGCTCCACGCCGCACGACACCACTTCATCGCCTGCACTTCGTCCACGCTGTAGATGTCCGAGTCGCCTGCCTCGTAGCGGTCGAGCGCGTGCACCATCTGCCGCTTGCGGTAGCGGCGCTTGAACGCCGTCACGATGCCCATCTCGAGCGGCTGCACGGCCGCGAACGCCATCGAGTCGCTGGTGCTCGGGAGCTTGAGCACGCGCACGTTCGTGAGCTTGAGGCCGCGCGTGATGTGCGACGGCGCGTTGTCCACCAGCAGCAGGATGTGGCGGTTCTCGATCTTCATCTGCGAGTTGAGCGTGTTGAGCCACTTCTGGAACACGATCGCGTTCAGCCACGTGCGCTCGCTGTAGCTGTAGTTGAAGTTGAGCTGCTCATTAGCAGTTCCATTCATTGCATCCTGTTGCTGCTGCAGTAGCTGCTTCTTCTTGCCAAATGTCGTTACGACGGCGCTAAACGGTTCGTGCGCTGGGTGTCTGGATTTGCCGATGAACAGCGGGTCGAGGCGTTCGCTGCCATCCGCGTTCACCGCGAGCAGCAGCGTCAGTTTCTCCTTCGTAGGTTTCGGGGCGCTCTTGCTGCCAGCGCCACCGCCGCCGCCACCTTTGCGCAGCGTTTTCTCGGGCGGCATGGCGTAGAAGAGTCCGGTCTCGTCCACGTTGAAGATGTCGCGCGGGTTGTAGTCCTGGAGTACCTGCTGCAGCCCCCACGAGCCCAGGTCGGCGACCACATCGACGCTCGCGCTCGCAGCCACAATGCTAGCGTTGCTAGTAGCAATAGCAGTAGCGCCAACGTCAGCAGCAGAACTCGCAGCTACCGCCTCGCTGGATGCCGCAGTCGACAGGATCGTCTGGTGGCGCTTCTTGAAACCCGTGAGCCATCCGTTCGAGAACGAGATCTTGCTCTCGATGCCGAGCAGCTGCGCGAATGCGCGGCCTTTATCCTTGATCACATCGCCCTGCAGCCGCTGGTTGTTGTGGCTCGACACGAGCAGCCAGTGCGAGAGCGCGGCCTCAAGCTGCGGGTGCTCCACGTACGTCTTGCGCTTCTGCGCGAGCGAGTTGCCTTCGATCGCGATGTACTTGTCCTTCTCCGCGAGGATGCGCGAGATCGTGCTCTGGTTGAGCGGGCCCGTGAGCCCGAACTCGTCTTTCGCCCAGAAACAGAGCTGCGCCTGCGTCACTTTGCTCGTCGCCGCCTTGATGCAGAGCGCCTGGCGCTGCTCGTTCGTGAGGAAGATGTTGCCCTTCTTCAGGCGCTTGCGCGGCGGGCCATTCGCGCCTGCCGACGAGGAAGAAGAAGGCGGGAGCGTAGCAGCGACCGCAGAAGCCGCGAAGCTGGGGGCGATCGCGACCGCTGGGTCTGCGCCGGGGGTGACAGTGGTGACAGCGGCGACAGGTGGAGGAGGAGGGGTCATAGTCATCGGAGGCGCTGCGTCCTGCGGCTCATTCTCAGCATCAGGAGCACGCTTCGACATGCTTTTTTTTGCTTTTGGAAAAATCTTTTGTGGTTTGAAAAATGCATATTGAGTGGGTCGGAGGAATCGTACTTTATCGCGAGTATATTTACTGTGTGGTGGGACGATGAGGGGGTCTCTTTAAATGCAAACACCTTCTAGGTGCATGAATGAGCTTTTAGGAAAAATATTTTGTGTTTTGCAGTCTCTTTAAACGCATACACCTTCCTAGATGCATGATAGATTGCGAAATTGGTTGCATCATAGAATTATTTTTGACATGAATTTTGATGAAGCCTGTTGACTCCAAGCCAAGCCACAGCATGAGCGCCACCGTTGCTGTTTATTTAGCAGAAAGCAAGTTGAATCCAGCGCTGGTCCAAATGCCCTCCTCACTTTGGCAAATCGCCATCGACACTCAAGTCGAGGAGTGGCTTTTTGTGGTTGATGTCACCAGTGAATTCTGATCGCCCCCTTTTCGCCAGTTGTGGCAGTGCGCGTCTGTCTTTCTAGCCAAGCCAAGCAACTGTATGATATTGCAACAGTTGTCGATAATTTGTGTCGAGATTGGCAGCAAATGCGATTCCCCACACAAAGTCGCTTGTTGCTGTTGTTGGTTGTTGTGCTCTGTCATTCAGACGACGACTGCAGCTGGTCTGGCTTCCCGTGCCATTTGTGCGTCAGCCATTACACGTCGCCCTGTGTGCGGTTGTCGCCTCTTTGACCTGCTGGATGATGAACGAGCGACAGCAGCGTTCATCTACGAAATGCCGATTTCTTCAGCCGGTGACATATAGACAGAAAGCAAGGCGCCGTTGTTGTTGGTGGTTAGTGGTGACGACCCAACTCGACTGTTACCGATCCAGTTATTTTTGTTCTTTTCTTTCTATTGTTGTTGGCGCAGATTGAGGGGAATAAGAAGACCCATCCAATTTTGAAATGGACATGCGCATGAGCATGACGACGGATCTGGTCGCGATCTGATGAAAAAGATACCATGTATGCATGCATGCGCGTTTGGCTGCTCTCTCTTTTTATCCAAGGCGACCTGTGCCATCCTGGTACGAGCCATCCATATATACAAGCAGCTCTCTTTTGCTGCTGCACACACACATCTGGCACATGTGCAGATAAACAATGCGTAAGGCACACCGCAGTACAAGCAGGCACAGGCAGCTTGTTTCACATCACAACATGCAACTTGCTGTCTCTGACTGGAAAGTGCAATTGAGCAGCTTGACAGCTGACACTTCACATGTCACTGCTGAAACAGCTGTGCAGAAACCGAACAGCTGTGACTGGACGTCACGAGGTGCCCTAGCCCGTTCTTCACCAGTAGACCTCTTCTGACCACAAAACACGCCTGATTTTCTAAACCAAGGTGCATTTCAAGCCTGAAAGCGGTAAAAAAATTCTTATTTGACCCAGAACAAGGTGCTATTTTAATACATCATCTACAAAAAGGTAAAAATCGATATTGCTCGTCCTATTTTTGTCCACTAAGGGAGGAAGCGTGACACAAAAATAGCCAGTAAAAGATTGCCTCGCGCTTGCTTCCCCTAATCCCTGACCCTCTTTTCACTTCAGTTCTTCAACACACAACCCCCTATCACTTACTTCTTGTATGGCGGCTGCAGCGTATCCTCCTGTCAAGATGGTGGTTTCAGTCTTGTGCCACTGCCTTCACTCAGCTTGTCAGGCTCTCTCTCCCATTTTGGAAACGCGCTATATTAACAGTGGCTTGCGCGCGTGTGTACACATTCACACAGAAGCGATCCTCCCCAGCAAAAGAAGATAAAGAGCAAGCCAACACAAGAGGCGCACTCGCCCGCATCACAATCGCATCGCAGGCTCCTCTCGATCAGCCAGTCAGTCAGCCAGCGACTCCTCTACGCGCCCGCATCGTTGACGCTGCGTCGAGGCTCTTGGCCGCAAATCCATCAGCCCCTCTCGTCTTTTCCTGTCTGCCGCGGCTCTCTCTCTCGCTCGCGCGCTCCTCCTCTTCTCCAGCTGGTCCGGTCGATCGATCGGTCGGTCTCTCGCGCGACGACCGACTGGCAGCATCAGCGGCAGCATCAGCAACACATGGCCCCTGCAACCATGCAGGTCCCACAAGCCCAGAAACAGCCTTTTAGTCCCGAACGAGAACGACAGCAGACACGCAGACCCCCGCGCTGCTACGGACCACTGGTCGCGCTATCATCATCCGCCCCCGAGAAACCCTCGTCCTCACTCGAGAATCGCGCCGACGGCATGACCCGAAAGACCCGAGACACCCGTCGCATGCAGCAGCCCACTAATAATAACCAGCAGCAGATGAACGACGCCAGCGGCGGCGGCGTGAAGGCGTCGCCCCTGTCGTCGTCGTCATCTTCTTCTTCCTCGTCTTCTTCCTCAACCTCTTCGCCGTCGAAGAGCTACACCAGGTACATCCAGATCGCTAAGCGCAACAACACGGACCTGCGCGCTAGCATCGGCAGCACCGCGAGCACGAGCAGCAACAGCACGCGCACGAGCGACGCGAGCAGCATCCGCAGCAGTCGCAGTAATCGCAGCAGCCGCCGTCAGCCGCAACACGACGACGCGCACCGCGGGATCAAGTCGTCGCTCGCGCGACACGAGTTGGCGTCCCGGAGGCGTGCGCACAGGGAGCTGGCGGACGACCGCGCGCGCGCGCTGGTCGAGCAGCAGCAGCTGATGGAGCAAGACCCGGACTACTTGCCGATCGACAGCACGCACTACAAGCGTCAGGTGACCCAGACCAAGAAGAAGCGCGCGCGCAGAATCAAACTCAAGCATTATGGACTCGCGAAACAGGCGGCCAAGCTCAACAACCTCAGCGGCTTCCTGCTGCACTCGATCACACCGCGCGAGTCGTCCATCTTGACGTACACGTCCATGGCGTCCCCAGGCACGCACACGGAGTACGACATCGTGGTGGAGAATTTCCGGACAGGTATGATCTGGCAGGTGTCCCGACGGTACTCGACGTTCCGGTTACTGCGCGAGGAGCTCGTGAAACCCTTCCTGGCGCCGCACTGCCACTACTGCGCGTCCATCATGCGTGACATGCAGAAGCTCGAGATGCACTTCCCAGGCAAGCGACTGTGGGGGTCCACGAGTCCGTCGGTGGTGCGCGGACGAGCGGAGCGGTTCCAGAAATATTTACACGGGCTGATGGACATCGCCACGAGCGGCTACAAGCTCAACTGCCGGCTGATCGCCAACTACTTTGTCGTGCAGCTGCGCAACTTTCTGACGAGCGAGAGCGTGCGCTACAAGGGCATCCCGGGCGAGTACGGCCAGCAGATCCCGAGCATGCTGCGCGAGCTGTCGACGCCGCGTAGCCCGCACGACCAGATGACGTTGCAGACGATCCAAGAGCACTCGTCGCGGTCGTCGCGCGGCTCACTCTTTGAGGACCTCGAGGGCTTTGACGAGAAGGACTTTCGCGAGAAGTTGCGCCTTGCCGAGGAGCACGACCGCCACTACATGATGGCCGCGGCGCGCGAGGACAGCCACAGCAACAGCCAGAACAACAAAAGCAACCTGCACGGCTTTACCGAGTACTTTCGCGAGGAGGACGAGGACGAGTTAGGCGACGACGATATCTACGAAGATGTGGAAGTCGACGACGATGAAGACGACGATGAAGACGAGCAGCAGCAGCAAAAGCGCCACTCGGGACGCCAGCGCCGGGCGTAAGGAATCTGAACACAAGCCCCACTTGGTCCATTGGAAGACCAAGTGATTGATTGATCGATCGATTCGACGCCTTTGTGCGCGTGACGAAGACAGAAAGAAGGAGAATGGAGAATGGAGAATGCAGACGAGAGCAAGGTCAGGACGCAAGATACATTCATTATACGACACACCAAGGCTGCGCTACGAACGTTCAGATATGTAGACACAGACTGCACTACCACTATCACCACCAGCTTCTTCTTCTTTGCTCTTAGACCTAGAGACTCCACCCCACCAAACTAATTAACCACCACCCTATTTATTAAGTTAACTCGCTCGCCTCCTGGTTGAGCGCGACGATGATGACGCTGATATTGTCGTGCGCAAAGTACTGCTGCGCCTTGAGCAGCATCTCCTGCGCCGCGAGCTGCACGTCGCCGTGCGTGAGCAACTTGCGCCGGATGAAGTTGACGCTCTGCTGCGACGAGAGCACGTCGAAGAGCCCGTCGCTCGCGAGCAGCAGGAACTCGTCGTCGGGGCCGATCGCCCGCTCGTAGATGTCCGGCGTGGCGATCAGGTGGCCGTCCTGTTTGTGCGCCAGGTCGCCAAAGCCGCGCGAGATCGCCAGGATGCCGTCCAGTCGTCCGTTGTGCACGAACCCGCCGCTGGCTTCGATGCGCGCCTTCTCCTCCGGGAGCGCGGCCTTGTGGTCCTTCGTCAGCTCCACCGCGAGCCCGTCCGCCGTGCACAACACGGCGCGGCAGTCGCCCACGTTCGCGATATACAGCGTCGTCTGCGGTTCATCGTCGCCCTTGCTCTCCGTGATATCAACATCTTCAGCAGTAATGTCGTCGGTAGGAATGATGATCTTGAGACCAGCATTGATCGGCGGTTGGTCCACCGGCTCCACCTCTTCTTCTTGTTCTGTTTCGTCCGCTGCGTCAGCAGCAGCAACATCACCATTGTCTTCTTCTGCTTCCTTGGGCTCAATCACTTCATCAACAGTCTTCTCTTCAGCATCGCCACCCGCTTCCACCGCGCTGCTCTCTTCTACCGTCATTTCCTCCTCTTCGACGCGGCGCTTCTTGCGCTTCGCGAGCACCGCAAACACTGACACGGCGCCGGAGAACGAGATCGGCTGCAGATGGCACGTCATATCGTTCTCGTCGCAGATCTCCTCCACCTCCTCGTCCTCGTCGTCGTCCTCGTCGTAGTCGCCGTTCGTTGTCGCGCGCTTGCGCTTCGGGAGCATGCTACGGTTCTGCGCGTTCAGGATCTCGTGGTCGATCGCGCCACAGACCGTCGCGATCGCCTCCATGGGCTCACTCACAAACTGCGGGTGCATGAAGAAGCGGTTGTGCAGCTCGCGCTGGAGCCACACGGCCGTGTCGTCCCCATTGTGGCCGTCGTACACCCCAAAGAACGCGAGCGACTCAAAGGCATCCACGACGCTCGGGTCGAACTTGGTTAGGTTGCACTCGGCGATGCCCGTGCTCTTGTCTTCCATATACGAGCGCGACATCTTCGCCTCCGCATACCCGGAGCGGATGCCGAGCTTCAGGTTTTCGCGGATCTTGCTGCTCACGTACACCTGCACGATGCTCTGCTTCTGGAAATCGAGCAGGTTCGACGCCGACGAGCCGCGCGACGGTGGATCCAGCGGCGCGATCTCCTCGTCGTCGGCGCACAAGTTGATGTTGTTTGGCGTGCCGATCAGGTCGTTGAACGTCGCGTCCACGTCCACGTCGCCCTCAACGTCGCTGTACACCGACTCGTCGTCGCTATCCGAGGAGCTACTGTGCATTTCGTCGTGGCGCTGCGAATGCGCGCTCGCCTTGCTGAAGCCTCTCGCGCGGCTCTTCTCATCGTCGTCGTCGTCCTCGTCCTCGTCGTCCACCTCCGTCACCTGCACGCAGTCGAGGTCGTCCATGTTGAACTCGTCCACACTGCTGCTCGAGCGTCGGTGGCCCGACCTCTTGGACCCCGACCCGTTCGAGCTGTTCGACGCGAGCGACCCGCCGCTGTTGTTGAACGGCGAGCTACCGATCGACTTGCGCGAGCTACTCTTGGTCTGCGACGACGACGCTCTCCCCAGCTCCCGGCCGCTCTTCGAATGGGTCGGCACACGCGACGCCACCGAGAAGTCCTCATCCTTGGCTTGGAACAGGATTTTGCGCGACTGGTAGTCGCCGTCTTCGTTGCGAAACACCTCCGAGGTCACCATCAAGAAGTCCTTCTTGCGCGACAGCGAGCGCTTCATGAGATCCAGGTCCGTCGTGGTGCCGCGCGCCTCGCCACCGCCGTCGCTCGACGACGACAAGCTGTCGCGGTCGCCACTGTCATCAACGCCCCCGGCATTGGTCGTGAAGAGCCCGTCCGATAGGCGCGTGACCGACGTGAACGACGTGCGACCAAAGCCCTCGAGGTTGCCGTGATCCGTGTCGATCATGCGGCTGCTGCTGCGTTTCTTCAGCAGCGGATTGCTCTCGACCGAGTTGTTGCGCGACGTGAACACGTTCGGCGACGACTGGTGGCGAGGTGATCCAGGCAACGAGCCGTCCGACGAGTTGTTCGACGACGTCGTCGACAGGTTCGGGTTCACGGACGACGAGCTCGGATATCGACTGCGCGCGGTGGGACCCGCGGCCGGCAGGATGATCTCCGTCACCTTGGCGCGGTCCACCGAGAACGCCATGCGTTTCTGCTCAAGTAGCAGCTCCTTGCTGCGCGCCGAGAGCTCCTTGTGGCCATCCATGAGGTGCACGCGCTTGTGGTGGCGCCAGGCGTTGATCACGCGCGAGACCTCTTCGGTGGACGAGCGGCTCGGACTCGTGGACGACGACGTCGACGAGATTGACGCGGCCGTGGGGATGCGGTTCTCCAACTGGCCCGACACAGGCGTACCCATGCCGAGCGAGTGGCCGCTGCTCGTCCGCACGACGCCGCCGCCGACCTGCTGCCGCGTCTTGACGAGCAAGTGCGCGCGTGCGAGTGACTCGGAGAGACTGAGGTCGATGCGCTCGGGGATGTTCTGGATCGCGCGCTCGCTCTCGTCGAACGACACAGTCAGGTCGTTCTCCTGCGCGGCCAGACCCAGCGGCTCGCTGCCTTCTTTCGTGATCCAGTCGTGGTTGAAGCAGTCGGTCAGTGTCAGGCGCAGACTCGGGTCCTTCGTGAGCATGCGCTGGATCAGGTTCTTCAGGTGCGGCTCCATCGTGCGCTCCGATTCCTTGGGGAACTTGAGCTCGTCGCGCTGCACGCGCTCAGCGAGGATGATCTCGTTGTCGGCGAGCCACGGCGGCCGCCCGATCACCATCATGTACAGCGTCGCGCCGAGCGACCAGATGTCCACGGACGGACCCGTGTACGTCGCGTCAATGTTGAACATCTCCGGCGCCATGAACGCTGGCGTGCCCTTGGCGCCCGAGAGCGTCTCGCTCTCGTTCATGATCATGCGCGCCGTGCCAAAGTCCGCGATCTTCGCGACACCTTCCGCGCTCACGAGGATGTTCTCCGGCTTGATGTCGCGGTGGATGACCTTGTGGAAGTGCAGGTAGTGCAGTCCGCTCAGCAGGTCGCGCATGTATTTGCGCGCCACCTCCTCGTTCAGTCCGTTCGCGCGCGTGACCTCGTCCATGAGGTTGTGCTGCACGTACTCCTGCACCAGATACATCTTCTCGCTCGACGGGTCGTCGATCACTTCGACGAGCTTCACGACGTTGCGGTGGTTGAGCTTCTTCATGATTGCGACCTCGCGGCGCAGCACGTCCTGGAGCTGGTCCTCCTTGCCGGCCATGCGCTGCACGAACGTCTTGTGCATGATCTTGACTGCGTACAACTTGCCGTCCTCTTCGTTCTGACAGAGTTTCACGCGGCCGAACGTGCCTTTGCCCAGATCGCCCTTGATCATGTACTTGTTAACCACTTTCTGGCCGTTCTTCAGTCGCTGTTTGACGAGTTTCCTGGTCTCCGTGGCCTTCGCTGGGGACGTCGGCGCTGGCGGCGGGATCACCGTCGGCGTGTTCGGGTTGCTGTTCGCAGCGCCGCCAAAGCCGCCAGCGACACCACCTCCGGGCGTCGCGGGCGTGGCGCCGCCATCCTTGCCCGTGGTCGACGTGCGCTGCTGCAGGCGCAAGCGCATGGCGCGGCGCGTCGCCTTCTCCACGTACGACTCCTGGATGAACCGCTGGAACGGGTCCGACAGCAGACACTTGTCAAAGTCTTCTTTACTCAGGTACAGACACTTGACGGGTCCCACGGCACGCACGGAAGCCGTGCGCGGCTCGCTGTAGATGAGCGACATCTCGCCAAATACGTGGCCCTCGTAGAGCCGCGTGAGCTCTTTCTCGTAGTTCTTGGTAGACGTCGAGCCGTCCACGTTCGTGGTCGTGGTTGTCGCACGCTCCGAGACCACGGCCTCGCCGCGCGTGATCATGTAGAAGCGCGTGCCTTCCTCGCCCTGACACACAATGTACTCGCCGTCGTTGAAGTTCGCGGGCTTGAGGCGACTGAGCACGATGTCCTGGTCGCGCGCGCTCAGACGCGCCAGCAGCGGTACCTGCTGAAGCATCAGACTCAGGTGCACCTGGCCGATGCGCTGGAAGTCTTCCTGGGTCAGGTAGAGCAGCTCCACGTCGCCGATCGCGCGCACCGTGGCCGTGCGCGGGTCGTCGTAGATCAGCGCCAGTTCGCCAAAGTAGTGGCCGGCGTGCAGGTGCGTGATCATGCGCTCCTGCTCCTGGCCGTTCGAGTTCTTGGTCGTCTTCGTCACCACGGCGTTGCCCTTGGCGATCATGTAGAAACGCGAGCCGCGCATGCCCTGCTGCACGATCACCTCGCCGTCCTGGAACTTGGTCGGCTTGAGCGCGCGCACGACCTGCTCCTGCTGGTTCTGACTCAGGTTGCGGAAGAGCTGCACCTGCTTCATCACTTCGTACACAGGCATGTTCTCCTGCATGAACGGTGTGAGCACGGGCTCGTCGTCGTCCTCCATCTCGTCGTCCTGGTCGTCCGGCGAGCTCAGCCACGTGGCCAGCGCGGTGATGCTGTTCGAGCTGCTCGAGACACTGGAGCGGCCCGTGGTCGGCCCGCCCGTGAGCGAGTTGGACGAGTGCGCGCCGTGGAGCGTCGACGAAGACGACGAGAACGAGCTGTGGCGCGTGTTGCTCTGCTTGGGCGAGAACACCGCATCCTCCGGTTCGTCCAGCCAGTCGTTCACTTCGATCTCGTCGTCCTGTAGGATCTCGTCGTCGGAAGATGAGTCCGAGTCAAGCGAGGAATCTGAATCCGAGTCCGAAATGTGCTTGGACTGCAACCGCGCGATCCGTGCCTTCGAGTCCGTGCGCGTCAGCTGGTTGCCCGTCGCGGAGAAGAAGCGTGAGAGCGTCGGTGGCTTGAACTCGGCGTCCAGTGCCTCGAACGTGCGCGGGGACATCACGACCGACGACGTGCGCGACGACGACGACGCCGACGAGTGCGGCGACGACACAAAGTGCTCTTCCGCGAACGGGTCGTCGTTGATCTCGCGCAGACGCGGGCTGTCGTCCTTGGGGGCGAGTGGTGGCATCGCTCTTGCGTTATTATCTACATCTGTGTCTGTAGTTACTGCAGGCGGGATATCTGGCAGACTCGGTCGCTTGGCCGAGAAGAGCTTGGCCATCATGGACGAGCCGGAGGCCGTGCGCGCGAACGCGGACATGAGGCCGCTTCCGGCGCCGCTGGGACGATCCGCCTGCTGCTGCTCGTCTGCGCTCGTGGCGCTGTCCTTGTTCTGCATCGCTGCTGCTGCTGCTGCTGTAGTGGCGACTGGTGCAGCAACGGAAGAGGAGGAAGATGGAAAACTGCCGCGACCCCCTGTAGCTTTTCCATCTTCTTCGCCCGACGAAGAGAAGCTGCTGCTGCTGTCGCGATCGGTGGAGAGCTGCTGGCCCATGATTGCGAGGCGGCGCTGACAGACAGACAGATCAGTCGTTCGTCTCCGTTCGCTCGCTTATGATCAATCCGCCCGTTGCTTCTCTGCTCAATAAAAGCGCTGTGGTTGTGTGTGAGCGGAATGATCTCACATGGCCAGGGATTGTTGTGGTCTAATGGAAAAAGTTGCACGAAGGTTGCACGAAGGTCGCGTAATCAGCTCGAGGTCCCTTTCAAATCGATGACGTGATGATGATCAACATCGATAACCACAGCGCGGTGTCTAACAATTCCAAGACTTGCTGTGATCAACATGCAGGTGAATTAATTGCCAATCCCTCTCACAAAGTCTCTCCTGCACCAGGACTCAGCATTGCGCTGCTTGCACAGAACCCGCAAAGCACGCGATAGGGTGTCTGGTATGTTAAGTCAACTGCTTCCACTCTTAGCTCGCTCTCATGTGGTTGATGAGCACCGTCATCGACGCACTCAGTCTACCAGGAACGCTCCTTTCATCAAGATCGACAAGGTCCGGATACGTCTCGCTCAGCCACTGAAACAGCTCAAAGTGTTCGTTCTCGATAGCAGAGTCCACAGCCTCCCATGTGCAGCCCTCGGTGCGATTGTCGTGCAGAAATAGTACCAACTCAAAGTCGCCATTGCGCACAGCGTTATCCATCACCAATGACGTGCACCCCTCAGTTCGGTTCTCGTGCAGCCACTGCACCATCTCGAGCGAGCTCGCCGAGTCCATCGCCGCCGTTGTGCATCCTTCGCTGCGATTCTCGCGCAACCACTTGGCCACATCGAGATGGTTCTGCTCCGCAGCCCAGTTCATCGCGTCCGTGGTGCAGCCTTCCGACCGATTGTCTTGGAGCCACTTCGCCATATCGAACTAGTTCTTCCTCACCGCCCAGTTCATGGCGTGCGTAGTGCAGCCTTCGCTTCGGTTCGTGTGCAGCCACTGCACCATGTCGAAATGGTCGTTCTCTGCAGCAGAATCCATCGCCAAGGCGATGCAGCCTTCGGAGCGATGCACATGCAGCCACTTGACGATGTGCAGGTGGTTGTACTTTACAGCGGCGTTCATCGCAGTCACGCTGAACCACCGAGCTTCTGTCTCGTGCAGTCATTGTAACGTGTGCAAGTGGCCATTCGTCGCTGCCATCCACACCGCGTTTTCCGTACACTCTTCTTCGCGATTCGCGTGCAGCCACTTGACAATATCCAGATACCCCGAGCCTGCAGCGGAGTTCATAGCGCCGGTCGTCCAGCCATCGGGGTACTGATCGTGGAACCACTGGAGGTTCTCCATCTCGCCACTGCTGCTGCAGCTGCTGGTTGCATCCGCATTCATCGCTGCACGAAGCAAGAATTTGAGGTCGAACGGATTAATCGCGTTCTTACTTTCTTCATCGCCCCTGGTCAAGAGTCCGTGGGCCTACCTGAACGTCTCGAGATCTCGACTCGACGCCGCGAGATTCATGACGTCCAAGCGATCAAACGGACAGCCAGCAGCTACGAAGAACTTGGCGATCTCGAGCTTCCCATTTTCAATCGCAGTTGAGAGAAATCGGTCTCCCGTTTGCTCCGGACAGCGCTCGTGGAGCCGCTTGACAACAGGCAAGATACCGTTCTTGATAGCGGCGTCCATTGCCTCAAGTGAGCCCCAGCGTTGTTGGGCAGGTGCGTGGCGATCCAGTCCAGAGTCTCGAGGTGTCCGTTCTTTGCGGCAAGGAGCATCAAGTTCGAGTCCGACCGCGTGTACTCGTAGCGGGTCGTGAGCCATTTCAAGATCCTCATGCGTCCCAGAGCAGCCGCATCTTCGACTGCTTTCCACACAAAGCCCGTCGGGCTCTACACGCCCCAGAGCCGCTGGATGATCTGGAGGTTGTCGTTTCACACGGCATGTTCGAGTCCCTTGCTACGCAGAAACGCCCGACAGTGCGCGCTGCTCTCGGTAGGTTTGCGGAACACAATGTGAAAGAGCATAGGCAGAGTTGCGCTCGCAGGCGTGGAGGACATTCCATGACGCCGTGACATCCAGGAACACGCTGATGGCCATGACGGCGTTCGAGAGCGGTCGGACCTGCTGCATCGCGCTTCGCTGGTCCGTCTGATTCTGCGCCACGGAAGATCGCGTGGACGCTCGTAAGAGGCGCGAAATCCTGCTCCAGGATCGGCTGTTGAGAGCTGGCTCCAGCGTGCGCAGCTTGAAGAGGTGCATGCATCGTTGGGTTCATCAGAGCTGCTTGATCCAGGCGGCGGCTGCCAAGCTTGACAATAATGCTGAGCAGTTACAGAATCAACACTCCTTGTGCTACCTTCGTGCGACACCCGTTGGACTTCAGCCCATTCCAATCCAGCCAGCACCTTCGACTTCGCGCCTGCTGCACTTGGAAGGAACTTCGAGTGCGAGGCTGAGCTGACTAAGCTCAACAGAAGGAATAGAATACCTGCTGGGTTGACTGAGTTGCGAGATTGCAGCAGCCTTCAGGGTGACCCGCGCCTCAGATAAATATCGCTTACGACTGACTGATATCTCATGTTGACAGAGCGTCTCGATAGAGTTGCAGACGCCCCACCCAGTTCGTAGTCAACCAAACGTACCAACTGAGCCTTTGTTTATCAGCGTTCAAGTTGCTGGTAGGTGTTATCCAGGTATCAGGTGGACCTTGTCTTCTTGGTGTTTGCGTCCACCCATTGAGGACGTCCCAACGTGTACCCGAGCTTAACCGCTCTATGTGCCAAACATGTCGTCATCATTGTTCGGATGAGCTCATCAATCCGTGAGTGATGGTAACCAACCTCCAAGTGAAAGTCGCTTGCTGCTCATTTCTTCGGATTGATTCCCATTGCGCAAGAACCGCATCAGCCGAGAGCGCTGATGTTTACGCACCAGCCACATTCACTTCAACTTCATGCATGGAGGGCTACCACTCCGTAAACCTGTGCTCAAGGCTGCAGTCTCGACTCGAAGTCACGGCCTACAGAACACACACCCACAGAAAGAGAGAATGCGACCTGTTTGTCCAGCGCTGCTCGGTTGCCAAAGTTACTCGCGTCCTGTCTCTTCATTTTCGAATTCGCTTCGTACTCGCTGCCACCTACCACCAACCAATCACCAACCAATCACCATGGCCGCCTCCAGCTCCACCACGCCGGCTTCGCCAAAGGTCTGGCTGATCACCGGATGCTCCTCGGGCATTGGCCGTGAACTCGCTCTCTCTGCACTCGATCGCGGCGACCACGTCCTCGCCACGGCTCGCAATGCCAGCAAACTCAAGGACCTCAAGGCGTTCGGCGCTGCTGCTATCGCGCTCGATGTCACCGACTCGGAGGAGAACATGCAGCAGATCATAGCGGACGCTGTCAAGATCTATGGCCGAGTCGACATCCTCATGAACAACGCCGGCTACTCTCTCTAAGGCACCATCGAGGCGTGCAGGTACGCTACAGGAAGCCGTAGGTCGTATGCGAGTCTACACGATCACTAATTCGTTATCGTCTGGCTTGTTATCACACCCACAGCGAGACCGAGGTGTACGCCCAGTTCAACACGAACGTCTTTGGCATCGGACGCATGGTGCGCGCGGTGCTTCCGTGCATGCGCGCGCAAAAGTCGGGCGTGGTCGCGGACGTCGGGTCGATGGGCGGCTGGCGCGGGCTGCCGGTCATCGGTTGGTACTGCGCGACCAAGTTCGCGGTCGTGGGGCTCTCCGAGGCGCTGCGCAGCGAGATCGCTCACCTGGGCATCGACGTCGTCTCGATCGACCTCGGTTCGTTCCGCACGTCGCTGCTCTACGGCAACATGGTGGTCGCGAAGAACCGCATCACGGACCTGGACCCCGGCACCGAGCCGACGAAGCAGTTCCTCACGGCGCGCAACGGCAAGCAGCCGGGTGACCCTGCGAAGACCGCCAAGCTACTCACGGAGGTGCTCACGAAGAGCGGTCGCTGCGAGGGGCGAGCGATCCCGTCACGTCTCGCGGTCGGTAAGGACGCGATGCGCACGATCAACGCGGCGATGCAGAGAGGTCACGACGAGGTGGACGCCTGGGTGGACCTTGTGTCCACCACGGACTTTGACGAAGTCGTCACTGAAGGGGATCAATAAACAGTCCATCCTGAGCAAGTAGTACCTCTGTTGTTCAGAATACTAGGAGACTAAGAAAGAGAGTGTGTGAGTGAGAGATAACAGCTGAGCTAACACGACACCGTGTGATTTGCAGCTGTGTCTTTATTCAAACTAACGGTTAACTATGCTGGACGCGGATATCCTGCACTACCCAAGCCCAAAGTCCATGGGCTTGGGCAGCTCCTTCATGAACTCCACGAAGCGATGCTCGTGCTCGCACCACCAGCGCGCGGCCTCGAGCTCGCTCACCTTCTCCTTGTCGAAGAGCACGGCGATGACTTCCTCGTCAAAGGTGTCCTCCCTTCTGCCCATGTGCAGTGCCACGCCGTCGCGCCGCGCCTTCTTGTCGGTCTTGCGGTACATGGTGCTGAGCGCAAACTGGGCCGCATCTTGCAGCACCAGCCGCGCCTTGGTCTCGCTCGAGTCAAAGTCGATGCGTCGGCCGCCGATCACAGGCTGGTCGCTCCAGGACTTGAGCGGAAGCGGCTCGGCTGGCTCTGCTGTTATTGCAGCGTCTGGGGTCTCAGCGCTGTCGTCGTCCTTTTGGCTCGAAGGCTCTATGCTGCTGTTTTCCGTGGGCGACAAAGCGGCTCGCTTGGAGATCGACACCATCAGCTCGGACCTCATGCTCTCAAGGAGATCCGACGAGACTTCAATCGGCTGTGAGACTGGGACCGACTGCAGTGGCTTCTTCCGTTGCCGGCCAGCCGAGCGGGGTGGTACTCTCGGGATCGCCTTCTCCTTTGGACCAACGCTGGGCTTTGACGACTCGGCAGCTCCGCCTGTGATATCGAGCTTCCGAGAGCTGCCACTACCTCCACCGCCTGTATCACTGCGTTGCAGCATCCTCGGCGGCTGAGGCGTGGCGCTCGTGCCTCTCGTGGGCTTGTCTCCGAGCGTCGAGCGCCGGAGGATCTTGGGTTGGAACGTGAGTTCCTTCTCCTTCTCCTCCTCCTGGCGAACGCGCTCAGCCTCCATCTTCTCCTGCTTCTTGCGCAGCCACTCGGCCTGGCGCTCCGCCATCGACAGCGACGAGAACTTTTTGGTCGTGCCAGCAGTGATGGTAGAGTCACTATTGCTACCTGTAGCAGTCGTTGTAGCGGTGATCGCGCTTCGGCTTGAGCTCGGGTCACCCTGGCTCGAGCTCTCGTCTGAAAGAGGCGGCTCATCGCTTTTGCTCGAGTTGTTCTCATCCTTGCCACTGCTCCGGAGCTCTCCGTTGGCGTCGACGGACAGGATGATGAGCTCTTTGCCCGGCCGGATCTTCCCGCGACTCAGGCTCGTGTTCGCCGCTCTCGCGCTGTCGGCGTACCGTGTCGCAAAGCACGGGATGTCCTGTAGTTCCAGCACTTTGTAACAGCATAGATAAGGCCAAGTTCGTTAGCGAGTGCGGCAATTAGCCAGGTTCTGTAAAAAAATAGTTATACTGCAGGAATGCGTACGGATATGCTTCCAGCACTTGAGCTGCACGTGCGGGTAGATGTCGCCGCGCTGCATGTGTCGCCGGATCATCTACGCAATGCCACAATAGCGCTTAGACATATCTTCCGAAGCCAACACGACAAAGAGCATTGCACAGGTCGTACCTCTTCGGAGCCGTCGTCTGGGATCCCAGCGCGGTTCGCTTCGTCCCGGAGCCAGCGCTCGACCAATCTGACCCTTGGGTGCCACCAGCTGGTGGTCTCCGGTCCGAACGCATCGGCGTCCTCCAGCAAGAAACTGAACTGTGTGGATGGCGGAGGAAGCAGCACACATAAAGCCACACAAAATACACATGAGTAGGCTCCTTCGACCATTGGACGCCACCGCAGCGCTGGAGGAATGCCCAGCGGTACCATGTCGTCGTTCAGCGCCGTCTCGCTCACCGCGATGGTCTGCACCATGATCGCCCAGACGCCTCAAGCGAGTCACGTCTGTGTCTACGGCGTGGCTGAGTGATAAGGGGGTCTACTGTCACGTATAAATAACTGCGCGCGGCCGACATACACAGCGTAGCCTCTCATGCAGACAGACAGACACGCAGAGAAAGGAGACCTTGCCATGAGTTGGGATTGGCGCTATTTCAGGCACGAGTTGTCATTGTCCTGCGTACATCAGATTCAGACTCAGAGTATGATAGCCGTGAATCAGAGCCAAAACCAGCTTCAACATGAATCAGGTATTGACAGCCAAGTCTGAGTCGCTCAGACGCAGATGCGCGATCATGGCCTTCAAGTCAATTTCAATTAACTCCTCCAATACCGGCCGAATTCGAGAAAATGGGATCTGCATTTAACAAGTTGAGAGCATATTAAAATCAGTTCAACCTATGGAGCGAAGCTGCAAGCTGCGATGGTCTTCGTCACTCCGATCCGTTCGAGTCGCAGGAGTGCAGTTGAAAATGGGTGTGCGATGGAAATGGCCATCACTCAGTTCTACATTTGCTCGCATCGGCGCACCTGGCC